>OW203735.1:23448126-23678126 GCA_934045075.1 Yponomeuta sedellus
TAAATAAATAAATAAATAAATAAATAAATAAATAAATAAATAAATAAATAAATAATGTACATATATTTAAATAATAATATACATAGATACCTAAAAAATAAATACATAAGACTTTGCGGTGGTAGTTAGAGGAGTCCTACAAACTGTTTCTCAAGGAGTTCGCATTCGCTTCCGCACAGACGGCATCCTTTTCAACTTGGCTAGACTTAAGGCTCGCACTAAAGTCTCACACGCACTGATCACAGAGATCAGGTATGCTGGTGACTTGTGCTTCGTAGCAGAATCCCCAGAATACAATTAAATACATATAGGTAAGCAACATATACTTAAATAATAATATACATAAATACCTAAAAATAAATACTTATACAATTAAATACATACAAGCAACAGTTTTCCAATACAAGAGTTTGAAATACGTATGAACATGAATTAAATTTGTATTTAACATACTTTTGTATTAATCGAAGGTGAATTTTGGAAAATCCCTTATTAGTGGTTGCTGACGACGTAATAACTATCTGCTTGCCAAATTTCGGCGCAATCAGTTCAGTGGTTTAAGCTGTGTTGATACAGTCACACACAAACTCACACACACATACACAGATATTTTACAGGTGACATCTTTCTTACTAGAGAGACTGCAGTAGTTATCCTAAGCTTACAAATATAGCTGATATGTATAGTATAAATATCAAAGTATCTACCAGTGCCAAGCCAATGTTATTGACCGTTCTGGCTGGTCTGATCATATTGTAAGGAAAACACATTAACATAAAATTACATGTCGTATTATTTCCAAGTCGATAAGCATCCAGTCGCCGCCGGGCGCTATAGTACACGGCTGATCACGCGCCGCTCGGTGCACGGCTTGTGCGCAGAAACAATCTGTGATTTCTTTTATCTCAGCTTCGTTACACAAGTACCTAACTAAAAGGCGCCACTATCTTAAATTAGATTAGGTTTAAATTATCGGGTATCTTATCGTTCGCCTGGTGCGGCAGTAGACCCCGCAATGTCAGCCGCGGCGGGTGAAGAGCCCAGCGCGGCCGCGGGGGCCGCGGGGGTGCCGGGGCGGGGGACGTGGCGGCCCGTCGTCAGCGATGAGGACTCCAGGCTCGCGCCCGCTGACCGCACACAGGGAAACTCGCGAGCGTCACAGGGGTCCTTAGGGGCGCCAGAGGCTTTAGGGGCGGGAGAAGCCCTGGAGGCTCTACTGGGGCAGCTCGGCTCGTTCGGGCTGTACCAGCGCTACGTCCTGGTGCTGCTGTGCCTGCCAAACCTGCTGGCCGCCTGCTACTCGCTCAACTACGTCTTCGTGGCGGACCAGGTGCCTTTCCGGTGAGACATACTCTATATAGCCGAGACTGAAAGCTGATGACGGAACTTACAGTACTCCACATTGACAGAGTTTTTATTTTAAAAACCTATTTGGAGGCTAAAAATTCCACCCATGCCGGGCTTCAAACCCGCGACCTCTGGCTATCCGTGCCAGCGCTCTTCCAACTGAGCTAATGGACGACTTACCGGCATCTGTGAAATGTTGAACCTCTTTACAATATTCTCAGTATTACGTAGACTATTTAGCATACCATAACATTTACATACAGGCGCATACATTGGTTTATTTTGTTTCATCCACCTACAGCTAGATAATGAGCATGACGAAAGATTTTTAAATCCTCTTCCGTAATGTGGGGACACATGTTTTAAAAATATATTTTAAATCTGTGGGAAAACAGCTCGCAGTCATGGCGTCGATTCTGATGTCACGCCTAGTTAAACAAACATCAAACGTCAATTGTGTCTACGCGCTGCTAATTAAACAGACAGAATGTTGTAAGTAAACAAATGTTTACATAAGCGTGACGTCACGCGGTGGTATTGGTGTTTCAGTGACTGAAAGCAGTATTATAATCTTTTATTTTATTGAAAACATTGGTAATTTCATATTTTTTAATAAAACAATATCAGTGTTTTAGATGCTTTTAATATGTACCATCCTCTAATATCGTTAAATCTTTGATGATTTGATACTGTGTCGTCATGCCTATTACAAAACTAAATTACGTGATATTACCTACGTGATACTATAGCGACTATAATAATGATATAATAAATAGCGATGTAAAACTTGAAACACGAAATGTCGGTAGGCAAATTATCCTGATGTGTGTGAAATGTAATTTGTTCATCACTTATTCATGTGAAGAAATAGGTGTCAGTATCAGTGGAGATATTGACTGCGTATATGTGTCAAGTGATAAGCGTGAGGTTTTGGGACACAAAATGTGCTTTCGTATAATGTATTTTGATATTAAAGACAGATGGACCCATCTTATTCACTAAAACCTCTTGTCCACTCGGATCTCGGATGGGGTGTACACACATCTTAGTGAATTCAGATTTTCGCTTCAGTTTATAGGCGTTTTGTCGTTCATAGTACCAAAAAAATACTGCGACGATGAATAGAAGCGGAATCAAATATCTTTATCGTTGAACTTTGACAATAAAAGTATAAAAAAAAGAGAAAGAATAGGTTGGTCATGAACTCATGATCATGGAAATCATACATTTTACAAAACTTCTACAGCTTCTTAATACTCCACAAACATCAATATTTCTCTGCGTTTTCAGTTTCTATTTACGAAACGCAGGAGTCTCCATTATTGGCGCCACCTTGTTTAATAGAGCGGGGTCCGAGTCAAAAAACCATAGCATTTTCATCAGCCGCTGTACATGATACGAGTATGAAGGCTAAAATAGGTTACTCGGAGCGAGTGCACTGAAGTCGTGAAAACCCGGCTTTCAGTCTGAACAGAAACTCTCTGGAGTTTGAGCTGAGCTGTGTTCTGAATCAGACTACTGGAATCGTGCGTAATACAGGAGATCCATCCTCCCCCGCCCCGGAATTGACCCCCGTGGTGGAGTGTGGCCTGACCTTCCTGCGGTGCAGGAAGAGACTCGTGCCCCAGCAGTGGGGGCATACGAGGGTTTATATCGAATATAGGAGATGCAGATTGTGTTAGCCTCAGTATAACATAACATTTACATACAGGCACATACATTTCTTCTAACGCCTCGCTAGGATGCCCTGTGTTGTGGGGACCAAAAACAGCGACATCACAAACATGTAAAGCATCCAAAACCCGGGGTTATTTTTGCCCCCAGCCGGGGTTCGGACTCCGTAAATTAGTATGGCAAATTGGTAACGTGGTCTCGCCGCAGCTGCCTGGTGCCGGAGTGCGAGTCGGCGGCGGCGGCGCAGCTCGGCGACGCGGCGGCGGCCGTGCTGCCCGCGCTGCCGTGCCGCCGCTACGCGCCGCTCAACGCTACTCATGCCGCCGCTGCCGAATGCTCGCGCGACCTCTTCCATCCCGAGGAGCTGGTTGACTGCGAGCAGTTCGTCTATCAGTCCAACACGGAAACGATATTCTCTGAGGTAAATGTTTTATCTTAGGTTTAGGCGTAGCAGCAACCTTCACATCGATGTCAAAGTTCATCGAACTGTTCGACTCTATAACTCTAACTGTACCGGAATTTCAGATCTTCTCAAAGTCCTTTTGTGCTCGACCAAAGCATAGTGAAGAGACGTAGGTGTAAAATATTCTTTCTGGTAAAACAAAGCGTGGGGCACTTGGAAAGGACGTGGTGCGAGGGCGCAGAAAAGTAGTATCTATAGAGTTCACGTCCTGCCTCGCCCCGTCTCTACTGTGTGGGCTTCGCCCCGGACGCTTCCCTTCAGTACATTTTGTATGAAAAAAAATGGGAGGACGACGCCCACGCCCAAAAAATACTAACGGAAAATAGGCATGTAGATAGAAAGATAGTTTATACTTTGACTGCCTCATTTGTCTAGCGGTGTCACGTCTATTTGCCATGCCGGAGGCCGTGGGTTCGATTTCCACTGAGCCTCTCCGTTTATTTGTACACAAATAGTCACAATCTGGGTGTATTTCAATGTTTGTGACGTCTTGCAAGGTCACTATTCTAGTTTGTGGGTGATTCTGTTGTGTGGAAGTCGTGTGATTTGTTTTGTGTTGTACATTAATTACATTGAAAATATAAAAAGGACAGTATGTACAATTGGAGGCAACGGGCAACGTATTTTAGTACAGCTTAAGATAAAACTAATTAAGTAGGTACGTGCGTATCAACTTATCAATAACCTAGATAAAGACTGCGAAATGACTTCAATAAAAGGTCGCGCGCGGTGCATGCAAACTGAGCAGTCTTATTGTCTTCATTTCAGTAATTAAAATTATAATAATTAAGAAAACGTTTTGTTTCGTGGACTAGACAAGGACCCACATGATTTTTATGGTTCTGGAGTCAACAAGAGACCACAATACTAGAAAGTTTGAATCTGGACATATTATGATTTTTTCAATTTAGGATTTTTTTTTCTTATCTACGCCACAGGGATATCGTTGTGTGGGATATCATTGGATTGGCCGTTCAAAAATATTGTGATACTAGAAAAACCATATTATGTCGATTTATGGATCCGTTTGCGAAATATTCATCTTTCAAGTGTTTTTTTTTATTAGTACAATACGGCCGGCGGCGGCCTTCCAACCTTGCCTACTACAGCGAGCAGTAGAGCGAGACTGGTAGGCAGGGCCCTATTTCATAGACCTACGATAACGATTCGTGACTTCATAGCATAGCTTCGGCTCAGTAGGTACACAGAATTTTCATAGGCAACCATGAAAAAAATGTTTCAAAGAATTTCAAACAAATACACTCTGGTTGCTGAAGGTCAAGGTCCAATGTAAGCCGCGGCCTTCAGCACGTAGTTGTAGTGAAGAAAAAGGTAGCGGGAAAAACCTCCACGTCGACATCGCTTCTCAAATCACCTAACACACTAGTTATTGCCTATATGATAAGATTCCATGACTGCCATTAATAATTTTAAATGACAAAACAATAGCTACTCGTAATTCTCTTACAATGCAAACGCAAACATCACTTCGCAATTACCAATTATAAAGAATCAAACGTTTACTTAACTTCAAGATTAAGTTCTTGTCGGTTATAAATGATATACTTAGTTATAAATGGGCAACCATGCTTCTGTACACTCTTGATAAGATAAAATATGTTATAAATAACAATAAAAACGCAGTATCTATACCTGTAACCTGTACCTGTCTGTATCTGTAATGATAGTTCATTATATGAGTATAACCTTCTATTCTATCCTCCTAAGCCCTGAAAGTAACAGTTACTTCAAGTCTTCTAAAACAACGTAGATTTTGAAGAACTTTTTCTTTTAGTGATGATGAGCAAAATATTGGACGTAGAACAGTAAGTTTTCCGAACTTCCTAATAAATCATCGGGTGTGAATTAAGAAAGTTATTCGTGGTGTCTTATTTCTAGGACGCCAGGGCTTGGGAGGCTATGCATAATATACTTTTTTATGAAGTGTGTTGGTTGGCCGTGTCCGTTTGCAGTTCGATCTGGGCTGCCGCGAGTGGCTGCGCACGCTGGTGGGCTCGGCGCGCAACGCCGCGCTGCCGCTCGCGCTGCTGCTTACCGGATACGTCTCCGACGTGTGAGTGCGACACACACACATCCACCCTCACACACACGCACACACACACATCTACACACACACGCGCGCACACATACGAAAATAATTTCTTCTTCTTCTTAAAGTGCCTCTCCATTACTGGAGGTTGGCAATCAGCTCTTTACAGCGACAGTTATTTTAATAAAATAAAGCGAAAGTATAATCGCACATAATTTAAAAAAAAGTAACTATATCGCCAAAGTTTTACGCCTTGATCTCACCGATATTAGGCCACGATACTGAAGCGCTAGTGGCCTAGGCGAACCGAGTGATTGGAATCAATCACTTGAGTTAAGCAACAAAAGGAACGGTCAGGTATAGGATGGGTGACCGTCCCGTGACTACCGCTAGTGGCATTTTTCCGAGCGCTTCCGTGCTTCGCAGGGCACGTTAAGCTGTTGGTGCCGGCTGTCATATAATGGCAGTCGTTAAGCCATGTCAGAGGCCTTATGGACGGCTTGATAACATCTGACAGTAAGGCCCGCCACTGTCTTACAATCCTCCACCAACCCGAACTTGGCCCCCGTGGTGGAGTATTGCCTAACCTTCCTGCGACGCAGGAAGAGACCCGTGCCCCAGCAGTGGGGACATACAAGGGTTGATAACGAACTGATTCGGAGGGGGACGAATGATCCGTGCGTTTTCCGCGCTCTCGCACGCTCTAGGCAGCCTGATGTCATTATGTCATACATTGCAGCAGCAAACTCAACACAATGTATGTCCGCATCAGTCAGCCCATTCTCGTTTCAAGCATGAATCCCTATAAGTATGTTGTGTCCGGCTGGTTGCATGAAGGTGGGGCCGGCGCACGGCGTTCTGCGTGTTCTCGGGGCTAGCGGGCGCGATGGGGCTGGCCAAGTCGCTGGCGGGCGGCTACCGCGCCTTCCTCGCGCTCGAGTTCCTCGAGGCGGCCCTCGGCTACGGCTTCAACAGCGCCGGCTACGTGCTCAGTGAGTACCTACCTATAACCCCTGCCGCTCAGCTAGGTACTCAAAACTCAATTCCTTCAGAGACCTAATATTGCATTCGGAGAATGTAATAGGCGTGACGACAGGAGAAAGTACCTACATATTAAAAGGATTTAAAACATTAATTTAGTTTTATAAAAAAAGAGATTACCAATATTTTCAATAAAATAAAAGATTATACTTAATACTGTTTTCAGCCATTTTGACTGCAACACCAATCACACCTCGTGACGTCACGCCTAGGTAGGTAAACATTGGTAATCTTCAATTGTGACTACCACTGATTACGATGTTTGTTTACCTAGCCGTGACGTCAGATTCGACGCCATGACACTTCGAGCTGTTTTCCCACGGACTTAAAATAATTTCAGAAAAATGGCTTTAACCTTCGTCAAACTCTAGTTTATTAATGGAATATAGGTTTCTTTTGGAAATAATAAATGTCTCGGATCAATCCTGACTTGGCCCCCGTGGTGGAGTATGGCCTAACCGTCCTGCGATGCAGGAAGAGACCTACAAGAGTTGATATCGAAATATGTCTCCACAGTACAGAAGTGGATTAAAAACGTTTCGCAGTGCTGGAGTCGGCGTCGCCGGCGCTGCGCGGGCCGTTCGCGTGCGCGACGGGCGTGGCGTACGGGCTGGGCGGCGTGCTGCTGGCGCTGGCGGCGCGGCGGCTGCGCGGCTGGCGCGCCCTGCTGCGCGCGCTGCACGCGCCCGCGCTGCTGCTGCCGCTCTACGGCCTGCTGCTGCACGAGAGCGCGCGCTGGCTGCTCGCGCGCGCCCGCGGGGACCAGGCTAGTGCCTAGCAAGCGTCGGACCGCCCATACAATCAGCATTTGCCTGTTGTTACATGCTTTCCTGATTTGATGAATTCTAATGAAGTAGTTGCATCTCGGTTTACCTACTTTAGTCGTAAAAACACGATTCCTGTAAAACACTCTTAGGAGGCAGTTTAATTAATTTGTGGTTACAAATTTTCTATGTAAATTATGTACAACAGGCTATACGGCGCTTATCGAGTGTTTTAAGAAATCGTATTTGTATAAATAAGACTGTCAGACGAAAATACTCTGAAAGACGTTCTATATCTTTGCCGTTTTTAATGAATGAATTTGTAAATAATTTGGTACGAATTGTCGTAATTTCCTCGACAATTGCGTGCATACGAACTAGCCGTCTAGACGTCCGGTAGAAGAAAGGAGACGTTGTGCACACTATGCGAAATACATCGTATAGAAGACGAAAACGTAAGCGAACTTGCGACAGCGTTACAGGGACCTAACCTTGCCTTGAAAGAAAAAAAGAAAATTCAATTCCTCATCTTCGATAAGCATTTCAGTATCCTCCGGGGCGTATTGAAGCACTATTCCACACCTCGTTGTACAGCATTACCCACACCTAACGACGAGCCGTCGGCGTCGATTCGCAGGCCGCGCGGAACCTGCGCAAGGCGGCGGGCTGGAACAAGGTGCGGCTGGAGGAGTCGCTGCTGAAGCGCGTGGCGGGCGGCGCGGGGCGGGGGTGCGCGGGGCGCGGCTCCTGGCGGCGGCTGCTGCGCTCGCGCGTGCTGGTGGCGCGCTTCGCGCTGTGCTGCTGGCTGTGGGTGGCCAGCGCCTTCGTGTACTACGGGCTGACCATCAACTCGGTGTCGCTGTCGGGCGACAAGTACGCCAACTTCGCGCTGAACATGGCCATGGAGGTGGTGGCGTCGCTGCTGCTGCTGATGGCGCTGGAGCGGCTGGGCCGCCGCCGCACCATCCTGCTCGCCTTCAGCCTGTGCGCGGTCGCCTGCGTCGTGCCTTACTTCGCGTGTGAGTTTCTGCCTTTTTATGGTTCCGAAGTCAAAAACGAACCCATACAGTTTGGCCATTCCGTCTCTCTGTCTGTCCGCTGCTTAGCTCAGAGACAGTAAGAACGAAATAACAGATTTTTTCATAGATACATATGTATCACGCCGGCAAAACGGTAAAATATATATATTTTTCATGATATCTTTCGGGTATTGCATTTCTTTTTGTCATTTTCATAATGTGCCTTATGTAATTCCAAGTGTGCATGCAATAAGGAACATTCTGTCTATCTATTATCTATCTACATTTTAGAACGGGATATTGTTGGATATGTCGTTTAAAATATTGGGGCTGTAGGAAGACTACAGTTTAGGGTTTGTTTTTGCGAAATATTAAAACTCTCAAAATTACCTTTAAGAAATACTATTACATACAATCACAGAAAGTGATAAATTACGTGAGCGAGAGACCATCACTAAAAGTTCAATAAAGCGACCTGTAGATATTCCAACCACTTTGGGGTGCAGTTTACGGCCGCGCAAAGTTCGAAACCACTTTTGATAGCACGTAGGGAACCCACATGTTGGTATTCACTTTTCGCTTACGATTCTTTTACGCCAACTATGTGACGTACGACTGGGATTCGTGTTGGAGCAACATTTTGAACGGAATTAAGAGTGGTAACTAATCCATCCATGCATGTTGCAGCGGAGTGGCGCGGCGCGCACAGCCTGTTCTTCGTGGGCAAGCTGGGCGCGACGTGCGCGTTCAATGCGCTGTACGTGTTCACGGCCGAGCTGTTCCCCACGGGCGCGCGCGGCTCGGCGCTGGCCGCCTGCTCGCTCGTGGGCCGCCTCGGCTCGGTGCTCGCGCCGCAGACGCCGCTGCTAGTGGGTGCCCGCCTCACTGCCACTCCGCCGTTCGGTCCGGCACCATCTGTGTTTACTTGGCTCAGCTGAGTTCGGCAAGACCCTTTGTATGGTCCCACTACTGAGGCACGGGTCTCTTTTTGCATCGCAGGAAGGTTAGGCCATACTACACCACGGGTGTTAGTTCGGTAGAGGACCGTGCCGCACAGACTACCTACATAAAAATACTCCACCCCTATCCGAAGGACATTCCACCCACACTCCACCACGGGGTCCGAGTTTTGGATGTTTACATGTTTGTGATGTTGTCGTTGTTTCTGGTTCCCACGACACAGGGTATCCTAGTGTGGGGCCAGAAGCAATGTATGTGCCAGTATGTAAATGTTATGTTATGTAAGCCGCCCCACTGGTGGGGCAAAGTGGAATCTGCCCCACTGAAACTCGATGTAGTGGGGCAGATTCCACTAGTCTTAAGTCTCAGTGTCTTTCGCCCCACCAGGGTTCGCCCTTCAAGAGCTTTATTAATAATTGTTTGGAAACTTCCACACATTACTTTATGCAATTATAAAAGTATTACGTGGTAATCAAACATAATCCTCTATTATAATTACATAGTAAATACGCCTTACGTCATGTCTTTCAGGAATTGCGACATTTAAGAAATAAAAGCCGCAATTGCCGGTCTATTTAGTATATAATTATAATAAGGGATTAGGTTTAATTATCGCGTAAAACATTTATTATTAATTAATATGTGAAACTTACTAAACAACTATTAATAAATCTCCTGAAGGGCCAACCCTGGTGGGGCAAAAGACACTGAGAATTAAAACTGGTAGAATCTGCCCCACTAAATCGAGTTTTAGTGGCGCAGATTCCACTGTCAGGTTTTAGGTTTCCACTTTGCCCCACCAGTGTGGCGGCTTAGTGGGCCAATTCGCCAAGTACTGGTCGGTAGCGGGTTGTAAGGCAGTGGCGGGAAGGCGGACGGTTCGATAACTTACTGCCGGAAGTTATCGAGCCGCCTGTAACGCACTGACATGGCTTGACGATTGCCATTACATGACAGCCGGCACCGACGGCTTAACGTGCTTAATTTTAGTAATTACATTTTCGGTATCTTTCCGGGGGATGTAGTACCTAGGCCTGCAAGAGGCTCCTCCTGCGAGAAGAGAAATAACCCCCTTACGTTTACCGAAAGTTTCTTTAGCACCGTACGGTCGTCCGCGTAGGTGTAGCAGACGGAATAGCCGTAAAAGCGGTGTCGTATTTGTCCGCTAGGGGCTGCGGACGCAGGCGCTGCTGTACGGCGCGTGCGCGCTGTCGGCGGCGCTGCTGGCGCTGGCGGCGCCCGAGACGGCGCGCCGCGCGCTGCCCGCTGACGTGGCGCGCGCCGAGCGGCTGCGGCACGCCGCGCCCGCGCCGCGCGCCCCGCCGCCCGGCGTGCCCGCCCCCGCCCCCGCGCCGCCCGCGCCGCCAGCTGCGCCGCTCTGACCGACGAATTCGCTGCAGCTGGGGCGCTAATACGTGACTTCTCCGCTATGTGTACTCGCCCGATTTATCCTAGTCCCACGTGTTATGTCATACGTTACGTTGTATGTCCCCACCGTTGGGGAACGGGTCTCTTCCTGCAACGCAGGAAGGTTAGGCCATACTCCACCACGGGGGCCAAGTCCGGGTTGGCGGAGGATTGTAAGACAGTGGCGGGCCTTACTGTCAGAAGTTATCAAGCCGCCCATAAGGCCTCCGACATGGCTAACGACTGCCATTATATGACAGCCGGCACCAACGGCTTAACGTGCCTTGCGAAGCACGGAAGCGCTCGGAAAAATGCCACTAGTAGTAGTCACGGGACGCTCACCCATCCCGTACCTGACCGAGCCTGTTGTTGCTTAACCAAGTGATTGATTCCAATCACTCGGTTCGCCTAGGCCACGAGCGCTTCGTTATGTCATGCCTAGTCGAAAGTGTAAATAGATACTACATATTTTGATACTCCGGAAACGTCAATATTATAGGGGACGGAGGAGTCATAGGTAGCGACCGATCGAACTTTATGCATGGGTAGCGACCGTGACGCTAACCGCTTGGTGACATCTCCCGCTGGACACAGATTTTTTTATGAAGTTGCAGAATTGTATAACTCCCGCTGCTTAAGCATGAAATACGAAACAGATTCAATATAATTACACTTTTTTATTTTTAATGCACTAACCCGTGCTAAGGAACAAATTTAAAAACCTATTTAGAGGCTAAAAATTTCACCCATGCCGGGATTCGAACCCGCAACCTCTGGCTATCCGTACCAGCGCTCTACCAATTGAGCCAATGGGCGACTCACGGCATCAGTGAAATTTCGAACCTCTTTACAATATTCTCTGTATTACGTACAGGCAGCGACATCTGACTTAAGCAAATTGCATTACTTACAGCCCCGACCACCTACTTTGCAGTTAGGTTTTAACATCGGAACGATATCACTGTACCCACATGATTACACTTTTTTATTTTTAATGCACTAACCCGTGCTAAGGAACAAATTTAAAAACCTATTTAGAGGCTAAAAATTTCACCCATGCCGGGATTCGAACCCGCAACCTCTGGCTATCCGTACCAGCGCTCTACCAATTGAGCCAATGGGCGACTCTAAATAAAAAAGTGTAATCATGTGGGTACAGTGATATCGTTCCGATGTTAAAACCTAACTGCAAAGTAGGTGGTCGGGGCTGTAAGTAATGCAATTTGCTTAAGTCAGATGTCGCTGCCTGTACGTAATACAGAGAATATTGTAAAGAGGTTCGAAATTTCACTGATGCCGTGAGTCGCCCATTGGCTCAATTGGTAGAGCGCTGGTACGGATAGCCAGAGGTTGCGGGTTCGAATCCCGGCATGGGTGAAATTTTTAGCCTCTAAATAGGTTTTTAGATTCAATATAGCTATCTGAGTTGCGGCATTTGCTTCGGCGTTCATGTACTAGATTATCTTCTGTAACACTCGAGTCAGTTCCGATAAGCTTATAATCATTGCAGCATGCCATGCAGTCAAGAGTGTTCTTGCGTGAAGTCCTGTAATCTACGTTAGTTAGTTATATTCTAGATTGTCACGTCCACCGCAGGATTATGAGTGACTATTGCTGCTATTATGAATATGTACAGCATAATTTGAGTAATTCGTACTTAGAAACTGTGATATAATATAAACCACGAGATTTTTTACTGCCAATTAAATGAAATATTACATTTTGAGTCAACAATTTATTTTACAAAACCCCCCTCCACTTCGCTGTGCGATTGCCGAGTGTGTCCGAGTGTCCCGCCCGGCTGTGCTGCGTGCGGAGCGAGATAACTGCCGGAAGTCACTATCAATTCTTCATTTCTATCACACGCATGGCAACTCAGTGGCGCAACACCCATTCTCAACAAAATTAAAACCGTTAGGTACTGTCAATAATTACATAACTACTTATATTATTTGCATCACTATCGCTCGCTACGCTAGTCATTAATATTAATGTATATGACAATTAACTAACTGCTATTTTCCTGAGTGACCGATCTGTCCACCATAACAGTGGTTTTAATCGTTATTTTGAAAAACAGTGATAATAAACATAAAAAATGTGGTACATCAGAAATTATTTACATGATATCTATTCCGAAAGATAAATACTGTTATTAATTTATTATTCAGAAGTACGAGACTCCTGATATTGTCCACCAGACACTTTGGTACACATATATCTTATTAAAATCAAGAATATTTCAAATCCCTACACACTTACAGTACTATCAAACTATGGCCTGAATCTAAAGGTACAAAAGTGAATGCTGAAACATGTTCTTACTATCGAAACAACATTATTTAGGTATCTAAATGATATTAGGTACAAATAATTCAGTCTTAAATCACGACCTTGTGTAATTAAGTTCTAACGACGCTAATCTACAGTATTTACCTACTAATATGTATTTACTATATACAAGGTTTATTTTACAGATTTTCTGATATACAAAAAATATTTTGTGATCATAAAAGATATACAGGGTTACTTCATAGATGCAGAATTTTTTAAATATTCAATCAGCATCGTCCGTGAGAGCTACAATGTTCAGTTTGGCGGCAAGCACTGATTTACTAAACTTGAGAGTGCCCGGGTCGCCCCAAACATATATGGAGTTTTGAATTTCATTTGCGATGACACTGCACTACATCAGTTAATGGAAAAGACCATCAAAAGAACATATACGTACTAGTAATGTACTGTTAACAGCTGTTAGTTGAAAAAAAGTTTAAATTAAACATGAAGCCAACATCAATGAAGTTTTCAGTTTACGAGGATTATGAGGTCCGACTTTGTTCATTTTGATTTTTGTTACGACTTTCGATCTACAGAACCGATCTTGATAAAACTTGCACTAAAATCTTCTCTGGAATATTTCTCGCGGACAGACAAAACCGGGAATCTCCTGTTTTTTGAAGTCCGTTACGTCGGGTCAGCTAGCGGCTGCTACTGGCTCGCGTCAGACGGCGTCGCCTCGGTCGTCCGGCGGCGCGGGGGCGGGGGCGCGGGCGGGCGCGAGCGGCAGCAGCTCGCGGGCGGCGGGTGCGGCGGGGGCGGCGGGGGCGAGCGGCTGCGGCAGCAGCCTCGCGTAGAGCAGCCGCAGCGCCAGCAGCGTGGCCAGCGTGAGCGCGGCCGTGGCGCCGAAGGCGGCGTCGGGCCCGCGCCGCGCGTACAGCAGCGCCACGCACACGGGGCCCAGCGCGCGCGCCAAGCACCCCGCGCCCGTCAGCACGCCCTGCCACACGCCCTGCCGACACACACACACACACACGTCAGAGACACACAACACAATGCCTTTATGACAATATCATGTACGTTGAAGGAAAACGTCGCGAGAAAACCAGGCTGGCCGAGGGGTCCAACTGGCTCGGCGCTTGAAATTGCCAATCCGCGGTGGGCACGGGTGGGAATTAAGCCCACATTCCAAGAAGGCCTGTGCCCTGCAGTGGGGCGCTTATGGGCTACATAAATACATAGAAAAATAAACACTTTGAATATGTCGGTGGTCATCATAATTTAAACGGTACAAATAAACATAAACTGTTGCAAAAGTTAACACATCCTTCGTGCAGCATTGTAAAAGGTTCTATTTACAATTTAGACTCCTCAAAATATGTTACAGCATAGACGAATTACATACAGCTTCGACGCGGTTAAAAAAACGTGTTAAGCTCGTAAAGTTTATATATTATCAAACATTGTTTAAAAGATAAAAATGTCCTGTATTTAACAATAGAATCGTATAGGAAATATTTAGAAGACAATTGTGTCCAGTATTAAACACATGAGTCATAATTTTTAAGATCAAACTAATACCTATGTTAAACTGATTTAAAAATGTTCCTTTTGAAACTAACAACTTTGACCTTCGTTAAGTAAACATGCATTTATAATGAATAAAAATTATTGAATTGATTATATTATTTTTAATGCACTAACCCGTGCTAAGGACAATTTTAAAATCCTATTTAGAGGCTAAATATTCCACCCATGCCAGTACTATGTATGTAATACAGAGAATATTGTAAAGAGGTTCGAAATTTCACTGATGCCGGTGAGTCGCCCATTAGCTCAGTTGGAAAGAGCGCTGGCACGGATAGCCAGAGGTCGCGGGTTCGAATCCCGGCATGGGTGGAATCGTTAGCCTCTAAATAGGTTTTTATGATTGATTTGATTTAAAAAAATCACAAAAATCTACAAATCTTAGAATAAAGGGCGGGGACTGGCTTACCTGCGGGCGCGGGCCCAGCACCTTGGAGAAGATGGTCTGTATGAGCGTGACGCCCACCGGGTAGCCCACCGACACGCACGCGTAGCCCAGCAGGAACTGCGCCGGCCGCAGCGCGCGCGAGCCCGCGCACCACGGCTGCGCCGCCTGCCGCGCAAGCAAACAAAAAACCAACTTACACTTAACTTACAACCAACCAACTTACAACTTACTGAAAGCTACTTACTACGAAAGTTACAAAGCATGGGGTAATCTTAGGACCTGCGCAGACGAGAGACTTTTGCCCCATGGGACAAAAATCCCTGCAAGGTTACCGAGTACTCGTCACGGACTCAACGGATACGGTGTGTGGTCATTTGTCGCCCGGAAAAGCACTTTTCTTGCACTTTTCCGCGCTGTGGAAACAAATATTCTGAGATTTCGTTATTCTGTAATTTACTTGAAATTGAAAAAAGGCGTTTTAATAGAAAACACTCTGTATTTGTCTATTAACGATTTTTTTTTCGGAACTCCCCCATACTTTTGTCGAGTCCAGTCTCTCGGTGTCCTCGGTAATTCGGGGGACTTGTTGTACGGAATACTTTTAGTCCTTCGTGTGCGCTATTCGTTACAAGAGATCTATATCAACGGGCAAAAAAGTTCCCGGGGGACAGTACCTCGTCTGCGCAGGCCCTTATCCTTTGTATCTTGTTGGACTACTTAGCAGCTAACACGCATGGCTACCAAAACAGAAGTCGTGGGTACGATTCCCGTGAGTACGACTGGAGTTGTACAAATGTCCTCAGTCTGGATGTGTTTCCATGTTTGTTATTTCCTTGCCTGATTACCATAGCACAGCGGATCCTCGCTTACGACCAGGAGAAGCGATTGTTTTGAGTGAAAGCTATTTTTTTATTATTTGTCGTCCGATAAAGATACAGTTACAAAGGGAATAAAGATTACATAATTATTAACGGCCTACCTGCTACTATAAAAGCTTTCTGCCAGACTACCTCCTGATTACCTAATGTTGGAAAAAGGAATACGAATATGGAACTGAACTTCTGTTAAAAGATACTCTTGTCCTAAACCTTCTGGTTTAGATGGATACAGTGGATACTTGATGTATTATCAATCTCTTGATAAGTTTCTTTAAGTGCCTATCAAGTTTATCTGATTTGACAGAAGTGTCACTGACGATATTAGTTATTTATTTACAAGCTCTAATACTTATCTGTTCATTTACTTTTAAGTAGTTTATAGCAAACTAACATAATAATATACTGACAGCAATGTGACAATTATATTATGTTATTCAAAGACTGATCGTGATAACAAATTAATGAGGACTGATTTCCTACGCAAACTTTTTCGAATTTTACTCCAATATAGCACGGTTAACTGAAGAAAGTGACTGGATAAATATTTGCCTGTGCCCCTCGCTGAGGACATAATGGGTTGATTGTGATGATGATTCATGTTAATATTAATACAACTATTAACTTTGATCAGTATCGGTAAGGAAACATTTGTTGGCTGTTGTACTAAGCTCAAACCTGTATGATAAGAGTCAGTAGGTACCTACCTAATCTTTGTTTTAGAGCAATGTAGAGCAGTATTGAATGTCGTGGTAACTTTATGAAAGCAAGTTTATTTAGGTACATGTTACAGTTTTTTGTGTAAGAAAGGGATATTACCATATCTAAAATTTATAACATTATAAAAAAAAACTACATTAGTTACTGTAACGTCACTAAAAGTACATCTGGTACCACAATAAGGCGTCCCCTAGTGTGATTTCCGCCGGAAAATGTATTTAAATTTAAGTTATGAGAAATAAACATGTTTTACTTTACATTCCACATTTATAGTTTTCAATTAACAGAATTTCAGCAAAGCGAGAGACTAATTGCTATTAAGTCCCTTTCTTTAGTTAACAATATAATAAAATAACATTTGATTTCTCCGGGAATCAAATTATATCATATTAGTATGTCAGGATGGTATAGTGTTGGGCAAGCCCATTTATAAAACCATGTCCCAGGCAATACAGCATCCGAGTGGTACCTTCACCCATATAGTGTGAGTGAAGATGCCACTGGACGCTGCATAAATCATCCTATTACGTAGATGCAAAAGGCCTCCGGATACAAATGTATGGTTTGTTTGCCAGTGGCGTGGCAACATTGGTATCCGTTTTACTAAGCAGAAGACTGACCTGCGGGCAGCCGCCCCCCGCCTCGTCCCCCGCGGCGGCCCCCGCCCCCGCGGGCGCCAGCGGCGGCGGGCCGGGCCCCCACGGGATGCACAGCACGGACGCCAGCCCTGTCAGCAGGAACCCGCCCCACAGCAGCAGCGCCCTGCCGGACACGCCACACTCACACACCGCACCTATCACCGCTAGCTCAGAGTGCTTAGTGCGAGTTTTTTAACTACTCGGTCGCGTTAACGTAAACTCATATTTCTATGGCATCGAGGAGGCGCCACCTAGCGACAAGTATGGAAATTAAAATTGTTGAGTGCGAGTTGTAATGGTTTACGTTGTGAAGTGAACACATTTACCAGCCAAAACACGAATTAACGCGAGTGCGAGTTGTACTGTGTCAGCGTTTTGCCAGTTCGAACGGTTAACTTACTCATACTCACTACTCAATGCTCGATTAACGCGGTAGTAAAGTTATTCGATTGGATCTGTCAAACTCGCACTAAGCACTCTGCTCAGTACGTATTCCTTCTACAAATAGCTGCCTATAGTCATTAGACTGCTCTGCACGCGTAGTACGATAATATGGTCATTCAAATAAGGTCTAATCAGAGAAGGTACAGAGGTTCCGAAAACTTAATCTATGCCATGTATTGTCCCTAGCGCGAAAAAGTTGTAGGAGATCAGAAACATGGCTAAACTGATCAATGTAAAAAGTGTTGGCACATCCGATAAACGCCGCTGTTAGATATAAGAGCCACGAGCATAGCTGCATCGTGTCCGAGTTTTCAAACAGACTAATGATTAGTCTGTTTGAAAACTCGGACGCAATGCAGTGATTAGTCACTAATCACTTCTCAACATACCTACACCACCGGAAACAGTTGAATATGTTGTTTGTATGAGCGGCTACTGATCTTCGGTAGATCCACAGACTGAACGCCGCGCCGGATTCTCAATCGAGAGTTCGTGGGTTCGAATCCCGGCATGTACCAATGACTTTCTTTTCAAAGTTAGGTCAATTTGGGGAGTTACAGTAGCAATACCACTCGCTAACCGTGAAGGAGAACATCGTGAGGAAACCCTAGTGTCTAAAGTGATACCTCAGCGTTTCCTACGAGTACGTATGATCTAATTACAATGGTACAATGGTCTAATTATGAGGCTAAGAGTGGAAAACTGAATCTATCTTTAGGCATGCTACCTCTCCCTCTGTCTCTCCCTCTTTCCTGTCCCTCTTTAGACATCACCAGAACCTATGGAACTACCAAAGTTTTGTGCCCAATAAATGTTTAGCTTTCAACAATCGTTAATTGAGTTCCTCACCGCTCCTCTACGAGCCTGGTGAGCGGGCCGATGAGCGCGAAGGTGACGCAGGCGACGAGCGCGCCCACGCTCATGAGCGCGCCCATGTGCTGCAGCGCCTGCTGCTTGCTCCACGCGAACTGGTCCATGGTGAGCGACGTGGCCAGCGTCTCCAGCAGCACGAAGTTGAACACCAGCACGAAGAACGCGCCCACCAGCGTCCAGCAGCTCACCGGGTCCGGCGCCAGCGCCGCCAGAGCCTCCTTCTCTGTGGAGCCGTAACCGGCCATCGAGGATTCGCTGGCTTCTTCTTCTTCTTGCGAGTGTATTCTAATCATATTAAGCTACGCTAGTTGACTCGCGTGAAAATGTAGTAAACATTCATTTTCTATTAAATATAAAAAACTATATTGTAAAGTTGATAATTAACTACTTAAATAACTTTCAACATTAGATAACTTTGGTCTTTGACCGGATACTCGTATTCTAGGCGTACAAATAATTCAGATTTCATAATACCTACAATACTATTGTCGATGTTGGAGCTGCAACCGCTAAACTGAATTGGAATTGGAAGAGCCACCTAAGCCGTATGGGCCCAGAGAGGTGGGCAAAAATCGTCGCTGATTGGGTTCCGCGCGGATATCGCAAACGTGACCGACCCAAGCGGAGATGGCGGGACGACCTCACAACCTTTTTGCCGGGCTGGCAGGTGGTGGCCATGAACAGGTGGGAGGAGTGGAAGGCAAAAGTGGAGGCCTTTGCCCGACAGTGGGATACCATCGAGGCTACATCGACTTTATTCAAAGCGTTTATCGATAACGTCGATTAATAAACATGTATATAACGATGTGAGTGACGTACCTGTGCGCTTCCCCTGCGCGCGCATGGCCTCGCGCGCCGCGATGCGGCGGTCCTTGAAGCAGCACGGCAGGAAGAGCAGCAGGTTGAGCAGCCCCAGCGCCGCGTTGCACCAGCCCGGCGCCGTGTACATGTCCAGCCGCAGCCCACGCGCCGCGCTGCTGCCGAGCGGCGCCGCCGCCGCCTGCAGCGCCGGGCCCACCACGAAGCCCAGCACCTGCCGCCCGCCATTAATATACCACTTTCTAATACTTCAGCTATGAATTGAGATGTTCAGGTGCGGATTTCTTACATACATTTATAGGAAAGTTTAGAGGGGCGGGGGTTTGTGTGTAGCCTACACTATTGAGTGCTTATCTAATAGATCTACGTTAACGATAAGAGTTATCCAAGACTCCGAGAGCATAAAATAAGGGGTAAAAACTCTACCCGCTCGATTAGAGACGCAGGCTCTCGCGCTCAATATACGCGCGCAAGGATGACGGTGCGGGTCAGGGGGACCTACCTGCGCGAGCGAGCTGGCGGCGACGGCGCGCGTGCGCTCGGCCAGCAGCGTGGCGGCCGACACGTAGGAGCGCGCCACGGCCACGTTGGCCGAGCTGACGCCCACGAGGAAGCGCGCCGCCAGCAGCGCGGCCGCGGCGTGCGGCAGCAGGTGCAGCAGCGCGTACAGCGCGCTGGCCAGCACGAACAGCGCCAGGCTGGCGGCCAGCGGCGCGCGCGGCGCCGCGCGGTTGGCCCACCAGCCCAGCAGCGGCGAGCACAGCAGCTGCCCCACCGGGTTGGCGCCCACCGCCCAGCCCAGCACCTCCTTGCTGGCGCCCGGCTGCAGCTGCGATCGATGCACGACCGTGCATATTAGGTACTTAGAGAGCTACGACGATTACAAAATATTCAAAATGGCAATATCCTTGCCTACGATGTAATTTAATCAATTTCAATATACTTCTTTTTTAATTTGTAATTCTAACTATAATTCGTAATTTTATTATAAAAAACGTAATTTAGGTATCATGCTGTATACCTACTGTATTGGTGTCATGGATTGAATTGATTGTTTTTATGTCATTTCATATTTGTAATTTATGTCCGTAATACTGTTTTTTGTGTCTAATAATGACTAAATAAATAAAAAAGAGGAAATTTCACAGATATATCAATTCATGACCTAAGGAAAATCCTAAAAGCACAAAGGAAACTAAAAGTATAAGTCGGTAAGTAAATATCGAAAACCCATTTAGAGGCCACAAATTCCACCCATGCCGGGATTCGAACCCGCGACCTCTGAATTTTTGGCCTCTAAATGGGTTTTTGAAATTGTCCTTAGCACGGGTTAGTGCTAAGGACAATTTCATTTTACATTATAAATAAAGAAGCTTATTTATGAATAAGCTTCTTTCGGGTCCATTTAAAAACTTTCTATCGTGTAACGAAAGCACGTATCGAAGCACCAAAAACCCGTACCTCGCAACGATGTTTTCTTAAGAAAGCCCACTTAAGTGGGCACTACTATCTACAGTGTAATCTAGTGTAATGACTAGACGTTAACTAAATATAAAATGAATACTTATTTCTATTAATAATGGTCAAATGTTACAGCAGGATTGTTTAAAAAAAGACGGGTTCTCTTATTATATTTTCCAGTAGTTTTATGGATAAAGTATACTTTGTTTTAGAGCAACACTTTCGACAATATTGTCGTTGATAGGTAAGTAAGTTTCTAAGCATATTGACTTAACTAATTCCATTGTTATCAGCAGCTGACGTCATCCCTCGTCTATTTAACCATACTTTGCCGTTTCTCGCGGCTGACGCGGGGCAGCCAGCACCTCGCCGCGGGCAATCAACTCTGCTCCAGTTCCTGTTTCTGATGCATTCTAATCAGGTTCAAAGGTTTAGACTCTTTTGTTCTGTTCTTATCCAATTGTGAAAGCAAACCAGTCATTCGTAGGTGCATATTTTTAGAGTTCCATAGTGAACTAGGAACCCTAACAGTTTCGCCGTGGCGACCGTCCGTCCGTCTGTCTTTCAGTTGTATACGAGACGATTTTTACTGAACTAGAAAGTTCATATTTTGCATACCTATTTATAGCAATTACACCAACAAAACGGTAGAAAAAGATTAAAAAAAATAATTTTAGGATCTCTTTATGTACCTTCTTTTAAACTAAATTAGGGATTTGGTTTCTTGTACCCAGTAGTATGGGGAATCGCTGGATTGGTTTTCTAAAATATTGCAGGCGTAGAAAAATAATTTTTCGTTCAGTTTTATTTTATCATTTTAGTTTTAAAACGCAAATTTTTGTTCGAAGGTAGTGTCACTCCACAGGAAGGCTTTACAAGTTAACCAGTATTGATAGTAGTAGTTGACCAACATATAAAAGGAAAACAAAATCCTATGGAAATTACTTTGAAGACCAACTACTTCTAAATTCGGTGAAGCATAATAATCATCATAAATCTTATATTCTTATATTCTTTATTGAAAGCCACATACAAACAGCTTAAATACCTATAGACAAAGTAGGAGTGGCAATGGCAACAGATGCCTGACAAGGAACTAGGTTGGTGAGTCTTCTGACACCCAAGCTAGAATGATCTGTATATAATGGGCAACAGTGGACGGCCTTTTAGCACTAAAATGTAAGAAATGCAGTGATGTATCTTAATATTAGTTACATAAAACATAATGCAGGAAAAGTGGGTGATTGTATGTGTGTGTGTGTGTGTGTGTTTATGTTTGTATGTGTTAGTGTGTATATGCGTCAGTATGAGTTTATCTCATCAACAGCATCTCAGTTTCATCGTAATCAAGGTTTAACAGGCACTCTTTAACTTTTTAAATCAGGTAGCTAGGTAAGATAAAATCTTAATCAGTCAAAAACCCCTTCTTCTACGGAACCCTACACAGCGCGTAGGCCGACACGCACTTGGCCGGTTTTTTATTACATCATACGATAGGTACTCGGCCACAGTATTTGACAAGGATGACATCGACACTTACCTACATATTTATGGTCGCCATGGCAAATGTAAACGGGCAAACAGAAAGTTGTAAAGGATCCCTAATTACTTCCTTTCACAGAAACCCCTACAAAAACGTATGGTTTCGTCGGCCGACTCGCGCCTGGGACGACTTAGTGACCTTGGGTCGCGGCCAACAGCTGATGACGTGCCCCTTCCCCGCGCCCCACCCCCCCTCCCTGTTTACACACGAGGCACGCGCGTCACACATTAGGAGAGCTGTGATTCACATAGACTCTATCTAGCACTGTCCATCGAACAACAGCTCCAACTCTACATGATGTAAGATTTCAAGCTTGAATTAAGGACAATAATGACGCGTACGTACGACTCTACAATGGTGGCGTGGTGTAGTGTCTGAACTGACGTTCCTTTGTTTATTATGGCGACCGCGGAGAGGGGCGAGTTATCAGGGTCAGCGCCCGCGCGCGCTTGCCCGCAGAGAGAGCAGCGAAAGTGTTCACGCCGCAACACAACAACAACACACTCAGCTGATGGGTGGGCCAGCTCTAGCTAAAGCATACATCCGTTCGCTCTACCTATACATTGCGTAGACTGAATGCCTAGTACACAGGTGTATCTACCTAATTATTTTAAGTAATTTTCTAGAAAAGCAAGTCAGCGTAGCAATAAATTCCATACTTAAGAACGCTTAACAACCTACGATATAGGGGAACAACGAGTAAATAAAATCCGAAGCAATAACTACCTACCCAGCGTGAACGTGACAGATAGATAACTATGCACAGGCGTACCATTATTGTGGCTTTGTTGTCGAGATGTTTTGGTACCTTGTCGAGGTAGGGCCACACTCCGGTGAGTGCAACACTGAATCCCAGTGACATCTGGAACATGGTGAAGTAGATAATGTAAAGACTGCGCCAGCGCTCGCGGTGCTCCGCCGGCGTCTCCAGCGGCTCCTCGGCCGACGCGGTGCACCCGGGCGGCCCGGGACCCAGCAGGCCCGTGACCTCAGCCTTGCTCATCCCGCGTCACAGGCGCTCCATGCCGCTCGCGAGTGTTCCGTGTCCGTGCGTGCGCTGCGGCCGTGCCGCGGTGTGAAGTGGGCGCGCACTCGCTCGCGGCCGCGGGCTGACTGACTGAACGCGCAGAGCTGCCACGCTGTGGATGACAGAATCTGCTCTATTCCTACTCAGTAATCTCTCTACTGAGACTGCCGTGCCGCCGAGCCGAGCGACGCGACAACTTTGTATTTGTGAAGAGTCATTTTAGATTTAGAGCATTCGACATAGTGACCACTTCTATCTAAGTCTGCTTCAGTTTTATAGTTACCAGGGAGATTTATCGATCGACGTCCCACAAGAAATTAATAATCTCGTTATTTACAATTATTTATTTTATTAATTACATTGAATTAGCCGGAACCCTCCAGAATTTTATGCAGAGTGCTGTGTCTCAGTCCTAAATAATATGTAGCCCAAATATACGTTAACATCCTTTGCGGATGTCACGACCCTAATTTTCAATGTTGAAACATGAAATTCTGTTCTAAAAATTCCAAAAATGGGCTATTGTGTCTTTCTTTTTCATCCGTAAACCCAGGTCTTCGATGTTTTCGTGTTTGTGACGTTGTTGGTTCTGGTTCCCACGACACAGTACCTATCCAAGTGTGGGCCAGTAGCAATGTATGTGCCTGTATGCAAATGTTATTTAAGTTATATTACTGTGACATCATCGTCCAATGCTGTGCCAATATATCTTGGAAGATCTCTTAATGGAAACCTAAATTTTAAAAATGCAATTGTGCTCCTCACAGCCCGATGATGGCGGGGCGATACTTATCACATTATCAACGGCCTTTGTCTCTATTAAAGATATTTACGCCGCGTTTTGGATCATACGCTTAAAAACACTGACTAAAAAGTCGTATTCACAGTACAGCTGATCAGTACCTTTATATTTTTTGTGGCAAGTTGTTCCTTAAACTCGGCCTTTAATCGTACTCAATAATCAACCTAGCGATCTAGGACCCTCGTACGGTCCACTTAAATTATCGCGCACCACGAAATCCCTGAACTAGGTATACAAGAACGCCCCTCTTTTTTTTTCATATCTGTGGCACTGCACGGTTTGTGCTTTTGCCAGTGTCAAGTAAGGTAGGGAAACTTTAAGTATTTACAAGAAAATGAATGCACGTTTGGAAAGGAATTAAAATCAGTTCAAGAATATATTTATACTTATATACTTATACCATAAATACTTAGCAAGGAAATAATATCTTACACAAATAAATGAATACTAATACTAAATTTTTACATTGTTTGTACCCTACATAAGAAATCCACTATACATTGATAAATTTTTAAATTACAATTAAATAAAAGGCATGACACAGATGATGGGAAAGGAACATGAAGGGAGACAAGGGCAGTGAAAAAAGAGGAATGATCATAATTTGGACAGGAGCAAAGAAGATGATTTACGTCTCCCAGTTCAGCGCCACAGGCACAGCCAGGATCCGGCACGATGCCAAGCCTAGAAAGATGGGCCGGAGTGCATGTGTGACCCAATCGTAAACGTATTAAGATAGAGGTGGATCTCTTGCAAAACTTGACACTAGAAAACCAAGGTCTCGCCGGTATGCAGGGCTGGATGTTCCGGTAAAATTTGCCTTTGGAAACATCTTCCTCCCAGAGCCTATTCCAGGAATCCTGTAAATAAACTCTAGGAAGAGAACCCAGGTCGTAAGAGTAATTAAAATAGGGAAACATATCACCGCTCTCTCGTTCCCTATTATTCCAGAGTGAGATGGTATCCAGGCAAAAATCACAGAAAGATTTCTCAATTTGCAATTAATTAACAAACTGCGAATTTTAAAAATTATTGGGTGATTTAATGAATAAAAAGGGAATTTTGATAAAGCCTGAAGGGAACTCAGCGAGTCGGAAAAAATTATGGATTCCTTAAGACCCGTTAAAAGAATATATTCAATAGCTTTAAACAACCCAAAACATTCTCCAGTATAAACCGAAGATTCAGGAGGCAGCTTAATTTTTTGCACAATGTTGTACTGTGAATGAAACACACCCACTCCAACGCAACTATCAGGATGTTTTGATGCATCTGTGAAAATGGTGTGCCACCCCTGAAATTCATTGTCCAAGACGTTATTGAACTCATTTTGACAGTTGACATCTTGTTTAGATATACCTAGTTGAAGTCTAATATTCGGCGACAAAATTATAGAATCATAGGAACAGTGAAATATTGGCATCAATTTATACTGTTGTATCGGAGCCTCAATAGAATTTTTGTTGTAACTCTTAACAAGGCAGGGACTTCTTTTATGCCTCCAATACTTCGATTTTGAGACTAGTTCTGACAGCCTACGAAGTTTATTGTGCAAGGGATGGTTTAAAAGTTGTAGACATCGGCTGAAGAATCTGTCCGACAAATATTGCCGTCGTAAGGTAAGTGGTGGCTCACCACACTCTACCTGTAAGCAACATATTGGTGAAGATTTCATAGCCCCTGAAATAATTCTAAGTGCCTTCGACTGTATACCTTCCAATTTCTGGAAACCAGCAGCACTACCAGGCTCTAACAAGAAGGTTCCATAGTCCAGTACACGCCGTATTAGTGCATTATAAATCAGCCTAAGCGAAAAAGGATGGGCACCCCACCAAACCCCTGCAAGACATCTAATAATATTTAAAAGACGTTCACATTTGGCTGAAATATACTCACAATGAGGAAGTCCTGTAAGTTGAGAGTCTAGAATAACCCCTAAAAACTTTACTTCTTTTTTAACAGGAATGGGAGATTGATCATACTGTACAAGGATATTCGGAGGTTTTCTCATTCTAGAAAATAAAACCAGAGTGCTTTTGTTAACAGAAAGCTCTAAACCATTACTTGTTAACCATTGCTGAAGCAGAGACAAGGAGGAGGTCATGGTTGAGCACATAGACTCAATTGAATGTCCGGATATATACAAAAGCAGATCATCAGCATACTGAAGAACCTCTACTTTGCTGCAAAGGGAACATTCTAAATCGTAAGTATAAATGCTATACAGAAGGGGTGAAAGAACCGAACTTTGAGGAAGGCCTCTCCAAACTAATCTACAAATTGAGTTGTCCTCTATATATACACTAATCGACCTTTCAGAAAGAATATTTATTATAAATTTAACTAACAAAGAAGGCACATTTAATAAATTAAGTTTATGTTTCAGAACGGAGACAAGAACATTATCATAAGCTGAACGGATGTCCAGAAAAGCAGCAAGAACTGATTCATTATTTGTGAAAGCTAAACGGATATCAGTTACTACAATACTTAAACTGTCCAGAGTACCCCTGCCCTTTCTAAACCCATACTGTGACGCAGATAACAGATTATTGCTTTCAATAAACCACTCTAGGCGAATTTTAACAAGATGCTCAGCAATTTTTGCTAAAACAGATGACAGTGCAATCGGGCGGTAAGAAGAAGGATCATTAGATGGCTTGTTTGTTTTTAAAATAGGGATAATGGTCTGAGATTTCCATGAGAACGGGATGTTACCTGAGACCATAATGGAATTTATCAATTCAAGGTAGGTTAAAAGTGTATTATCATTAAGATTAACAATGAAGGAGTATAGAATCCCATCTTCACCAGGAGAAGAATCCTTTACATGAGAGAGTACACCTTTTAATTCATCTAATGCAAAAGGGGAATTCAAATTAGCTTTATTACTACTAGACTCTATGTAGGGGGTAAAATTTGCTCTATTACTACTAGACTCTATGGAGGGGGTTGAACTTTGTTCTGGAACAAAAGGAGGTGCCATGTGATCCATAAATTTATTAGCCAGGTCGAGTGTAATTTTTGGAGGAGGGGAACTATTAAAGGCTGATCGAAAACGCCGTATGTTCTGCCAAACAACAGCTGCGGAAATGTTAGGACTGATAGATGAGCAAAAACTTTGCCATCCTTCATACTTCTTTTTTTTAAGAAGTTTTTTAGTAGCATGAGAGACTTCTAAATACTTGTCGAAATTCGCAGGGGTCATAGCCGTACAGTATGTTTTCTCAGCTTCTTTTCTCCTTTTTGCAGCCTCCGAGCATTCACTATCCCACCAAGGCGGAGAGGGAATTCTGCCAGGAGCACCATTTTTTATTGGGAAAGTCTGGTCTGCAGCTTCAACCAAAACTCTTGCAAAAATGTCAGGATCATCAATACATTCAGGTTTGCATTCTGCAAGTTTTTGTTCAACAGATTGACTATAACTATTCCAATCAGCATTGCCAATTCTATGTTTTATGCGTGGTTTGTTAATGTATTTTGAAGCTAATGGATTTTGAAAGGGAAACGAAATTATTAATGGGAAATGATCACTACCATATGCATGAGTTAAGGGAGTCCAAGATAGAGTAAGGGCTAAATCAGGAGTACAAATTGAAAGGTCTGGAGCACTAATACCCTCATTAGGCTTTGTTATCCGAGTTGGTAAACCATTATTTAGAATACAAAGGTTGTGTGTATGAATTATGTCTAGAAGTTGTGTCCCATAGTGGGATGATATAGAGCTTCCCCACGACTGGTGTTGGCAATTAAAATCTCCTGTCAACAAAAAGGGCTTAGGTAGTACAGAAATTATATTATTTACATCTGAAAGGATATTTACATTGGGCTTGGAAAAATATAAAGAGACTATACAGATACTATTTACAATAGCAGCGACAACAGATATGTCGTCACTGTGAGATGGGAGGGTGACAGCAGTATAGGAGATAGAGTTTTTAATAAGTATGGCAACTCCACCATACCTATCATCTCTATCATCTCGAAGACAGGCATAGCCAGGGACTCGAAATAGTGAACCTGGTTTTAGCCATGTCTCAGAGAGAACAATAGAAATTGGATTATGTTTATTAAGAATATGAATTAAGTCAGACTTTTTGCTAGTGATACTTCGGCAATTCCACTGGACAATCTTGGTTTGATTGGCCATGGTTAGATAGGGAACTTATAAAATTGAGGAGTGCGGCAACGTTGGACGGTTGTGAATTGCGGGAATCGACAGGGGATAATGCTTTAATAAGCGCAGAGATAATTTCTAAAATATTTGATTCAGGCCGATTTTGTGGAAGAGCGCAACCATTTGAGGGAGAAGGGGCATTGTAATCAGCTGTAAGGGACTGATGTGCAGCCCGATCGTATCCATTTCCTATTTTCGGTGGCGTACGGGGCTTTAAAAATACAGTTTTTTTGTGAGATTTTGGAGTAGATGGGCCTATGGCTTGATGTTGAGCATGGAAGGAAGGGGCAGATGCTGCAACCTCACGGAAGGATTTGGTTACTGATGGGTGTAATTTAATTGCCTCAGAGTATGAGGTACAGTTTTGGGCCATGTAAATCTTAATTCTCGTTTGTCTTTCATACTCAGGGCATGCTTTATCTGTCGCAAAATGGTTACCATTGCATGAAAGGCAAGTAGCATCATCACACTCAGTGTTACAAGTATCGCCAGAGTGGTCTTGACCACACTTGTAACATCGGGGTTTGGAATTGCACTTAATTTTTGTGTGACCGAACCTACAACAATTAAAACATTGTATAGTCGGATAGCTATACAGCTCCACCGGAAGGGCGTTATAACAAGAGAAAACCCGTTTGGGTAGTACCTGACCATCAAAGGTAAGGACTACTGTTTGTGATGGCTTCCACTCGGGTACTGGACCATGGACCTTGTAATTAAACCGCCTAGCTTTGATGATCTTGCCACATCCAATGAGGCATGCTATATTGACAATTATGTCTTCGGGAGACCACTCAGTGGGAACTCCACGAACAACACCCATCCTAGTAATACTGAATGTGGGAATGAAGGCTTTAAACTTCTGTTCAGTTAAATCTGAGTCTGATAGGAACGCATTAGCGTCGTTGTAGTTGGAAAAAGATAAACTCAACTTGTTTCTTCCTAAGCGCTTAGCACTGCCATTTATAATATTTTTGTAACATCTCCTTTTCAGGTACTGACCAAAGGATATAGGATGGAGTGTGGTCGCGGAGGAATCTCCGGAATCCCTCTGAACATGAATTGTAAATGGCTGAACATCAGTTGCTTCGTAACGGGTCCTGCCGACCTGAGGCTGCTGCTGGGAAAAAGGCTGTTCTACAACCATATTAGCTGTGAATGTTGTGGATTTTGTAAAAGTAACATGGTGTATATCATCTTTAATACAGTTGTCGCTATCACATGAACAGTTTTGACCATTATTGTCGTCCTTATTTTTATGATTCTTTCTCTTCTTATTACAATGCTTACATATTTTACGGGTAGCTCTGGGTAGCTTTCGCTTATTTCCTTCGGATCTCTCCGATGCATCCGTATCCATATTACTTGAGTCCATAATACTTCTAACAGTTATATTTTCACCTACCGGGGGGACTGTACCCCCCGGGTCTGGTGGCTCCTCCATGAGGCGGCAGATAATGTGCAAAAACTTATACCAATACAGCGGAAAAATATTTACACGAACAATAAATAAAACTAATCTACGATACTTAACTACAAATATGTACAACTGATTTTAAAAACCAATATTAAAATAATTTTAAAATTCAAAGCCTGAAAAATCCGCCCGCCAAGTTCGAAGTTTTTCAACGCCCCTCTTTCTTCGGAACCCTACACTCACCCTACATTAACTAGCTCGATCAACACTCGACTCTACACCACACACTTTCTGTTTGACCTCTATTTAGTCTGTGCATTTGACCGGCAAGGTTTTTGTGATTGATTTAATCTGTTATATAAAATAAATCTAATCTGTGAACTTTTGACACAACGATTTTTTTATGACTGTCAGCCTGTCAGCTGTCTGTCAGTCAAGTCAGTAGAGTGGGGCAGGTAAATCGCAAACGAATTAACTTTCTGTTCATCTACGCAAGTCGGAGAAACTATTTGTAGAAGATGTTCCTTTCACGACCGATTATATCTCGTCTTTTGACACAGACAGGTAAAATATAAACCTTAAAAATCTTTCATTAATTGACTCTGCTAAATACAACTCAAATGTTTGATATTTCTTCCTGGATCGTGCATTTCAATGTATTCTACTAATTCTGACAAGAAATTTAACATTCTACATTAGAGGTCATTGTTTAGTAAGTAAATACAAAGATCTGACAGTATCCTAATACGTTACGTAACACTAAAATATTCTAACCTAGCTTTCGTTGTTATCGAATGGCATACGGCTGTCACTGTCGGGCATCCTCCATCCGCCGTCGAGCCATGGTCTATTCACCTATTTATAGTCTACCCATTTTAGATTGGAGCTTTAGCTACTAAAATGCTAACTACATGGTTTAGTACCTACTCTAAGGTCCAGGGTTGTAAAGTTGCGAGGGACGCGCACACCGAGGGTCGTCCAACTTGCTATTAATCAGACTTCATTTTATCTTATTATTAGGTATAGTTCACCTTAACTCCCACTTCTGTTTCTTATTATTTGTATTAAGTAAGTTTATTTTGTAGGTAATGCACTGTACTCACTATAATTGTTTTTATAATAGACAAAAAAAATACATTGTTGTACTATAATATGTTCATTTGGATTGCTCGTAGCCCTGGCTGCCGGAGTGATCCTAAACGATCACAAAGGTTAAGCAACACAGGGCGCGTTCAGTGCATGGATGGGCAAACTGTCTATTACTAATGCTAGTGGCATTTTTCTGAGCGTTTGCTTCGCAAGGCACGTTAAGTAGTTGGTGCCGACGTTAAGCCAAGTCAGAGGCCTTAGGGCGGCTTGAAGACTTCTGACAGTAAGACCAGCCACTAGTCTTGCAAGCCTTACACAAATCCGGACTTAGCTCCAATGGTGGAGTATGGCTTATGCCTTCCTCAGGGAAAAGACCCGTGCCCCTCGGTGGGGACATAATGGGTTGATGATGATGTTCATAAATTTCAACTATTTCTTAAAGTGTAATAGATTACAGTTGAAGAAATAAATTAGATGAGGTAGGTAGCAGATATGCTTAAAATACAGCCTCCTGCAGCTATTGGTGGACAGGCCAATATGGAAACATTTGGATAGCTTATGTTTTAAAAAATGTAAAAACATGGTTTACACTAAATACCTATTATTTAGATTTTAACATTTACAGGTGTAGATCCTCCCACTCCTGCTCAAACTAAATTGCAAGTTTTAATAACAAATACATATCCTTGTACAGAGCGCAGGTCTTCTCTCAGAGAGAATGAATAGTAGGTTACATGAGACATGTTTGTGTGCAGTGCGCCGCTACCACGCGGAGGGTCACGCGAAGCCGCCCAGCATGGAGGAGCTGCCGCTACCGGGCGGCTCGTGGCAGGCGCACTACGACGCGCGCCAGCGCGGGTTCAACGCCGTGCTACTAGGTGGCATCGCCTTCGCCACGGCCACTATTGTATTGGTCAGTACTGTACCAGCATGTCACCTCCCTTATGTCTCTTTATAATATCATACATTTTATAAATTGTAGGCAGATCCCAATAAATACTCACTATAACCTACTTGAGTCTGTATCCAGCCTTCTCTCAGAGATGGAATTTAAGCCTATGGGCTGCCCATGGCAGTTTGACAATTTCAAGCCCTGAGGAGTAGATAGATGGAGAACACTTTATTGCACAACCAGAAAAAAGAATACAACCGTGATTTCTTACATCTAAGGAATGTTATAGAATTGGTGGTCTTTTCACATATAGTTACTTACACCTGAGAGTTCCGCACTTAGCCTCACAGTTGAGCCATTATATGTGGGAAGCACTGGTATATTATTATGTTAACACTTCGAACACTAAGGTTTCCTCATGATGTTCTTCCTTCACTGTTATGAGTCATGTTGCTACTATAACTTCACAAATTTACATAACTTTAAAAACAAAGTCATTGGCATATGCCGGGATTCGAACCCACAACCGCCCGGTTGAGAAGCCGGCGCTCTACCGCTCCGCTCCAACGTTTGTGTGTTTGTTGCAGGCCAAGACCAGTGGACTGGTGTACCTCAACTATTCTCCTCCGAAGTCCCTGGACTAAGTGCTGCAGTATCTACCTACTAATTCTATAGAAATCAAAAAATTATAGTCATTATAAGTTCCTGTCTTTGTTTCATTTACATTTTTTAGTTTATTGTATTATTGTATTAGTTTAATTTAGCTTACGCCCAAAAGTACATCTACTGGAAGCGTCACGGACTGGGGGAGGGATACCTATCATTCCAGCACTTGGACGCCGCAAACTTGAAATTTCCACGAAATGCCATTGTTCGGTGCATAGGGGTGATGATCCTACCCTTATGTACAAGACGCTGCCTTGATGACCACTCAAGTTATCGATATAGATAATCAGGACTGTGTGTGCGTATCACACCGAACAATAGGTTAGCGAGGTGTATTTGTCGTCGAGCCTCCATGTTCAGAAGTTTTGCGCCGCTCAAGTACGGAGTGATGTGGGTTCTATGTGGGACTTTGAAACAAAAACGTGCACACGTTGTATTTACTTTCTTGTTCTGCCAAGAATACAGCCACCATAAACAACATCGCAGTAGTTTAGTCTAGACAATATCAGCGACTCACAAAGACTAACACGCAAATCAGTTCTAAGGTAGTCACGTATATTATAAAGAACTCTAAGGCGATAGAAACAGTTGCTAACAACGTAGCAGATATGTTTCTCAAAGCGCAGCTCTCCATCCATTAGCAGCCCAAGGTTTTTTGCTTCTACAACCCTTTCCACTGGTTCACCCATAATAGCTATACCCTTGACAGCAAGAGCTTGCACCGTATTATGGATTTCATGTTTGATGGCTAAAAGCGAAGGCTACCTTATTATTATCACATATTGTAACTCTTAGCTCCAGCAGATGTTTTTGAGACAAAATACAAATCAAAATAGTTTTTATGATGACGAAGCATAATTTTTATCTAGAACACTGTTCTTTTATATGTGATAAGTAATTTTATAGATAAATTCTAGATAACTTCTCACTCATGTCACTTATCATTTTTTTATACGATTATCAGGTTTTCACACCTTATTAGAATATTTTAAATGACTGAATTGTCAACTTTTTAACAACTACTTCACGATATTTTTGCTTAAGCGACAGTTATTTCAGTCTAAACGAGATACATACAAATAGTCACAATATGTACATCTTTTAAAAATAAATATAGTCCTCCTTTGGATAAATCAGCTAGCACTAAAAGAAATTGAATTTTCCGCAAGTACCATTTTGGCGGTTTAGCATTTTTTCCGTTCTACTGACGATATTAGAACCACCGCTATACAGATACTTTAGTGCCTACATCATCATTGACTTCAATGAAGTAGGAAAGCGGACAACAGGAGAGGGGCTGAATTCTTTATAAGTCCATGATTTAAAAAAGATAAAATTAAAGTTATGCCAGTGTGGTTATAATTTTATATTAAGATAATAAATATAGGTAATATGTTTGTAAATAATGAAACTTATTTCTAAAAAGTATAGTCGATATCTTTATTACGAGTAGTAAGTGACAGGCGAGTTAGCGCGCGGTCTAACTAGAATGTTGCGGGCAGTATAACACAGCGCTAGTGGTCACGCGCGATGTCGCCGCGCTAGTGCTCGCGCGCGATGTCACCGCGCTAGCGGTCGCGCGCGATGTCGCCGCGCTAGCGGTCGCGCGCGATGTCGCCGCGATGTCACCGCGCTAGCGGTCGCGCGCGATGTCGCCGCGCTAGCGGTCGCGCGCGATGTCGCCGCGCTAGCGGTCGCGCGCGATGTCGCCGCGCTAGTGCTCGCGCGCGATGTCGCTGAAGGCGGCAAGGATGTCCTCCGTGCTCAAGGGCAGCGCCAGCCCGCTGCCCGGGTAGCACGCCGCGATGCGTGCCTGCCGTAGGTACTTCACGTTACAAAACTATCTGATTGGGCATGATTTAGTTTCGTCGAAGACTATCAATATTCATTCCTTGGGTTCACACAAACTTTAGACAAAATTTTTGCTTCATTAGAGCTATACGATCTTACAAGACTTTTGTATCGAACACGTAGACATTGATAGTTCAATATAACATTTTCTAACGGATTCGCAAAACAATAACGTCCAAGTTTTGCGATTTATTACCGGTGCAACTTATTATTATGGTGTAGTTACTTCGTTTATATTTGGATTGACTGTTTTTTTTTATTTATTTATTGATTATTATACAATAAGAACTTAGAGTTACCCAAAACGCTCTTACTGTTACTATATCTATTGTAGGCACACTTTACTAACTACATAAGTGTAATTGTTCTGTTTTCATTCACCGTACTAATTGCTCATTATTATCTGTGAAAACTTTTTGTTTGTTGTCTTTCTGTATGTCCATGTGTGTAAATGTGTTAGTGATATGTATCTAAGCTGTTAGTTTTCCTAATTATATAAATAGATTATGGATTCATTCGTACAACCTTTATGAACAGAGTTTTATAAAAACTAACACTACGTAGGTACGAAGAAACTATCCAAGCGATGCTGGAACTGAAGTAAAACGCTAGACACACTTTACTACGTGATTTAACTAGCGAGCGACTCGAGGAAACGAGTCCCCGACCTCACGAGTTGCGTTCTACGGCAACGTCAAAACTTTGGAGGCCTCATACGCTACAGCTTCGGCGGGAAACTTAAAATAATGGGCACCGCTAGATCGGGGATCGCAGACGTACCTCGTAACTATGCAGCTCGACAATTAAAACTTCCTAAAACAAACTCAAGGCTCTCGTATCTGGGGTCGGATTCGCAAGGGAACTGCAGGGGTCTGCAGGTCCGTTGCGAGTGCGACCGCAGCGGCGCACCTGCAGCGCGCGGTGCTGCTGCAGGAACTCCTCCTGCAGCGCGCGCCACACCACCTGCAGCAGCCCGCCCTCCTCGCTCAGCTGCTTCTCCACGGTGCGGTACAGCCGGTGCAGCGACCTGCGCACTGCCGCAAGCGGCCGCACACCCGTTAGGACCACGAAGGAGACTCGAGGGACGGCGGCGCACGGTAGGCTGAGAATCACGTTTCAAAGACATAGGAACTTGAGTTTTCAAGTGTCACTTTTTTCTCTCGAAACAGGTTTTATTACTCATTACTACACTAAACAATGTGATGAGAGACAATTTAGAGAGCAAACGGACGCTTAAGAATTTTTCGAAGAAAAAATTGTATGGAGCCGACATGAAAAGTGGCTATAACTCTAGAATCGCAAGTTTGGCCGTAATATCCTTGCAGATGTAAGTAGTGCTACTTATTTGTGATTTTTCGTCATACTTTTTATAGCTGTACCTTTTGCGATTTTAAAAAAAATAATTATAATGTGTACTTTGTACTAAAATGAGTAGTTCTAATACTTTTGAGTCCTGATTATGCGTAGTTAGATATTCCTGTACCCTAGTCTATGAAATTAAAACTGAGCATATACATTATGTGTTTATTAAAGTGATATTTTTGGGATCATCGGTCGAGCGAACTGGTGGGTGTCCTACTTGGCGTCTGCCAGTTCGTGGTCAATGAATGTGCAATTAGTAAAAATATATTTTGAAAAATTAGTATTTTATTTTATTAAAACCTTTCTTACTTTGGTGAATGTCGTCTAATGTACATATTATCCCTTTACTAAAATAAAGGGATAATATGTACATTATATATAACACGCCCAATTTTAATTTCATAGTAGGCTAGGGCATATGGTATAGGGTATATCTAAAGTTGGTCTAACTAGTCATTTAAGTATAAAATACACATTATAATTTTTTTTTAAATCACAAAGGGCACTGCTATAAAAAGTATGCCAAAAAATCACAAATAAATAGCACTACTTACATCTCCAAGGATATTACGGCTAAACTTGCGATTCCAGAGTTATAGCCACTTTTCATGTCAGCTCCATACAAATTTTCGAAAAATTCTTACACATTCGTTTGCTCTCTAAATAGTCTCCCATCACATAATGAGTAATAAAACCTATTTCGAGAGAAAAAAGTGACACTTGAAAACTCAAGTTCCTATGTCTTTGAAACGTGATTCTCAGCCCAGCGTGCGGCGGGGCGGTGAGGTACCTTCGTGCGCGGGGTAGAGCGCGAGCACCTTCTTGAGCTCCTGCTTGGAGTAGGCCTGGCGGAAGCAGACCTCGTGGTCTCGCGCGCCGGCCGCCACGGCCTCGGCCACGCCCTCGAAGAAGGCCGCCAGGCGCTCCAGCGGCCGCCCGATCGACGCGCCCACGTACGCGCGCAGCGCCTCCGCGTAGCGCGCGCGCGCAGTGCGCCTGCGCGCCCCAACCAACACACACACACATCAATGGACACTCCACACTCGCTCTGGTCGGAACGCTGCGCTACGTTTTCTTCTTGCCCGATATGATCGTGTCTTTAACTATAGATAGGCTATCGATGGACAATCGATATCGGCCTACCGAACGGCAACCTTAGCTCCTCGGCGTGGGTCGCGGGCTCTCCGATGGATTCCATCAGAAACGAGACGATTCGCCGAGAAGCTAATGTTTCGATAACGTCGATAGTATCGATGTCTCTTCTACTCTTCTGAAGAGCGACACAATCGATAGTATCAATAGTTATTGCCGTTTACCGATAATATTGACCGCAATATAGAGTAGAAGAGACATCGGTGCTATCGATCGTTTAGATGAATTTAGCGTTTGACAATCGATTGCAAAACTGTTGATTTTTCGGCAACACTACGAGGAACCGAGGCGGCCGACGCGGCCCTCGAGATCGGGGAGCGAGAAACGAGCCGAAGGCTCTCGAAAAAAAAACGCGGACCTCCCGCGGGCGATCGGCGGCGGCGAGGACGGAAAGTCGCGGCGCGTTCGAGGGAGAGCCGGCTCCGGCGACGGGCGAGCACGCGGCGGGCGGCGCGCGCCCTCTCACCTGTGCGCGTCGAGCGCGGGCACGCGCGCGGCGGCCAGCAGCGCGTGCAGGCGGTGGTAGTTCTCGAGCTGCAGCACGGCGCGCGGCGTGCGCGGGTGCGAGGCGGCCGCGATGCTGGCCAGCAGCGCGCCGCCCAGCTGCACGTACCAGCGGTCCAGGTCCGCGCGCCGCGCGCCGCGCGAGAACACCTGCGGGCGAGGGAACGCGGCGCGGTCAGGGGGCTACGCTCCGGGGCGACGCCGCAGTGTCGCGGGCACGCACCGCCTCGGCCTCGGCGCTCCACTGCTCGAAGTCGTGCAGCGAGGCCAGCAGGCCGCACTTGGGCCGCCGCTGCGCCGCCGCCGCGGCCGCGGGCGCCGCCGCCGCGCGCGCCGCCACGCCGCGGTCGGCCGCGCGCTTGGCCGCCACCAGCGCCGCCGCCAGCGCCGCGCCCGCCGCGCCGCCGCCTCCCCCGCCTCCCGCGCCGCCCTCGCCCTCCTCGCGCAGCACGCGCCGCCCCACGCAGGCCAGCGCGCGCATGGCGCCGCTGCAACGGAGGCGCCGCTCAAGGGGCCGCAGCGAGCAGGGGCCCGTGGCGCCGGACGCCCTAGCGCCGGGCGCTCGTGTTGCGTCGGCGTGGTACGACGTCAACGATTAAGGCGCTTCGGGGTGCTAACTAGCGCCACCGATGGAACAAAAACATAACTTGTTTTATAATACGTTTTTTTCAAGAGTTTACTTAAAGAAACACAATATACTGCTGTTTTTAAAACGTACACCTACAATGTTGTATCGACATCCCAGAACTTCAAGCGGTTACTTACCGCTGAAACGGCAGTTTTTGGCGGAAATCGATTTAAGTCCTAGGCTGCTGATTCTAAGTTATAGACTGTAGGTTCTAAAAATAGCTGTCATAGTGGTTAAGATTTCTGTATTTACTTCTTGAAAAAACGCATTAGAAAGCGAGTTATGATTTTTATTCCATTGGTGACGCTAGTTACCACCCCGAGGCCCTCAAAACATGCGTATAAAAGGTGCGGGGGGACGTTACGGTACAAAGTCACAAGACGCAGCTTCTATGATCTTCATGGGAAGATCGAGAGATTTCTATTTCCGGTGGGTAAACACAGCGTCATTAAGGATCCAGTCGAGTGTTACAACTAAATTTCTGGGTCTAAGACTTTATGGTAATTGGTAACGAAGAAAGGGTTCAATTATTTTTCGTAACCTATGAAGTATTTTTCGTGATTTAAAAAAAATTAACAAACAGATGCCCATTATGACCAGGAAACAAAAAAATAATATTAGGTATATCAGCACGGTTTACGAAAAATTTACCTAATAAATTTTTAAAGGAAGCCATTTTTACGCAAAACAACATTCTCTCACCAAACATCCGTGATATTGATGCACCTCTGAAAAAAGTGTTTTTAGTTACAATAATTGGTATTACAATGGGGTATGTAAAAATGGGGTAGGTTTGTTTATAGCGAGAGTAATTTTAAAGAAGATTTTTTCTAATGAGTTGCAAAATCAATTTGCTGACTTATTATTTTGTAGAGGAAAAGAATATCTAAATCATTTCGTCTATTCTCTAGAGATCATAAACCATGTCGCTTCGCAGGAGTTTTGAAATTTGTGAAGTAATTGATAAGAAATTTGTTTTGTTTCTTAACTTTCACGTATCTTAATTTTCACTGGTTCTTTGGCCTCTGTGAAACATTCCCTTACCAAAATATTTTTTGGGCCCTAAGCCATAACACGTCTTATAAATTTATCTTAGGTTAGTTTACTTTAATACCATATTTATTTGCTGACTCTCGCCCACTCTGGGGGACACCTAAGTAGCCATTTTTTGGTTGAATCTTGTTTGAGGTTTCTAGGTTGTATGCTACGTCGGTGTCACACCTTGGAATGGGGTGGGAGACGGACTAGCCATTAAAAATAGTACTATTAGTCTATTTAATTTAATTAGTACTTCTGCGCTCAAATTGCATGTTGTGTTTACATCTAGTAGAATGTACATCACTGTAAGCTCTCTTATAATATGAACTGTTTTGTAAGTCTAAGGTGTAACATTCAGTTTTGTGAACCGTAAATAAAAAAAAAACTATACGTGATATATGGAAAACGAACTGCGAGTTCCACACCACACTTCCGAACTCTAGAAGTGTGGTGTGGAACTCGCGCAGCGTGCGGAAAAAGCCGCTTTCTGGCCAAGTGTGGCATAAATATATTTTCTTTCCTAAATTTTAAACTATCTTTGACTAGTATTAAAGATCCCCCATGCAATGCTCACTTTCTATTGCAGCAACTGGCTAACTGATAATAATTATGAACAGAAAGAATAAATAGAAGCCGACCTTACTGGCAATTGGTGAACGCCCGAAACGATCGGCAAGTATTTGGAAACGTAGCCCCCAAAGACACCGCCTAACACCGATTTCTAACATAAGATTCCAGCCACCTCAGCAGATCTCTGTTGTAAACCCGACTAGAGTGTAGACGAGACGCATGTATCCAGGGCCACACTCACAAGGGGTGTAGCCGCGTGCACCCGGGCCCACACTCACAAGGGGCGTAGCTGCGTGCACCCGGGGCCACACTCACAAGGGGCGTAGCCGCGTGCACCCGGGGCCACACTCACAAGGGGCGTAGCCGCGTGCACTCGGGGCCACACTCACAAGGGGCGTAGCCGCGTGCACCCGGGGCCACACTCACAAGGGGTGTAGCCGCGTGCACCCGGGCCCACACTCACAAGGGGCGTAGCTGCGTGCACCCGGGGCCACACTCACAAGGGGCGTAGCCGCGTGCACCCGGGGCCACACTCACAAGGGGCGTAGCCGCGTGCACTCGGGGCCACACTCACAAGGGGCGTAGCCGCGTGCACCCGGGGCCACACTCACAAGGGGTGTAGCCGCGTGCACCCGGGCCCACACTCACAAGGGGCGTAGCTGCGTGCACCCGGGGCCACACTCACAAGGGGCGTAGCCGCGTGCACCCGGGGCCACACTCACAAGGGGCGTAGCCGCGTGCACTCGGGGCCACACTCACAAGGGGCGTAGCCGCGTGCACCCGGGGCCACACTCACAAGGGGTGTAGCCGCGTGCACCCGGGCCCACACTCACAAGGGGCGTAGCTGCGTGCACCCGGGGCCACACTCACAAGGGGCGTAGCCGCGTGCACCCGGGGCCACACTCACAAGGGGCGTAGCCGCGTGCACTCGGGGCCACACTCACAAGGGGCGTAGCCGCGTGCACCCGGGGCCACACTCACAAGGGGTGCGCGCGGTCCATGTGCTCCACCAGCGCCAGCAGCTCCGCCTGCAGCTGCGGGAACAGCTCCAGCTGCAGGCGCCGCGCCTCCTCGCCCGCGCCCCCCGCACCCGCGCAGAAGAAACTCTCGCAGAACTCGGCCTCCGCGCCGCACCAAGCCTCCACCAGCGCCAGCACCTGCCGCGGGACGGACGGGGTCAACGGAGTGCCGAAGCGCGCCTCGACCTCGGCCGCGCCGGTCGGTGCACGCACCCGGTCCAGCGGCTCCTCCGAGACGGCGCCCTCCGCCGCGGTCAGCTGCGCGCGCGCCGCCTCGCAGGCCGCCCGCAGCTCGCGCTCGTACACGCGCGCCCAGCACGACACGTACACCTGCGCGCGACCGACGATATTAGCAGGCACCACCTTCTCGTCGCCTCCCCGAAAAGACACGGACGTCGCTGACCTTGACGAGGGCGTCGTAAGTCTTCTCGTCGCACTCCTTGAGCCAGAGCACGAAGGGCGCGTAGGGCTCGAGCGCGGCGTGGTGCGCGTGCGCGTGCGCGGCGCCCGGCTCGCGCGCCGCCGCCTCGTTGCCGAGGTGGATCAGCAGGTTGTTGAGGTGGCGCGCCAGCTGCGCCGCCAGCCGCTCGCGCGCGCGCCGCAGCCGCGCCAGCCGCTCCGCGACCGCGCGCAGCCGCGCCGCCCAGCCCGCCGCCGCCGCCTCGCCGGCCGCCAGCGCCGCCCGCAGCGCGCGCGCCGCCCGCAGCGCGCGCTCCCGGCCCGCCGGCGCGCCCAGCTCGGGCTCCTCGTCGGCGGCGGCGGGCGCGCCGTCCAGCGCCGCCAGCAGCGCGCGCAGCCGCTCCAGCAGCGCGCGCGCGCCGCGCTCGACGGCGGCGGCGCCCGAGCGCGCCTCCACGGCGCCGGCCGCGCCGCGCAGCAGCGCCTCGTACCGCTCGGCGCGCGCGCGCAGCTCCCCGGCGGCCGCGCCGCCCGCCGCCAGCCGCGCGCCCAGCCGCGCCCCGCGCCCCCCCGCCGCCGCGCGCAGCATGCCGCCCACGTTGAGCGCCTCGTCCCGCGCCGCGCGCTCGGCCAGCCGCCGCGCCCACGCCTCCGCCCCCTCCGCCTCGTCCGCCTCCCCCGCGGCGCCCGCGCCCTCCAGCAGCGCGCACGCCGCGCCCAGCGCCGCCGCCGCGGAGTCCTGCCGCACCGTATCGCGTCAGTCGCGTCGGTCGATACCGACCGTAATTTGAGGAAGTGTGACCTCTCAGTGAAGGGGAGGATACCGAGCGGCTAGGTACGGTAGCCGGCGTATCGACGTTTACGCCCGCGCAGTCGACTCCGACTCTCTTCGAACATTCAAACTATAAAGTAAAGGTCGACGTGCCGTCGACGGTACCTAAGGTGAAGCAGAGAGACCACACGACCCAATTAAGAGAACAAGTACTCGCCTCTTCACTTAATTTCCCTTCCACCATTATACAGCAACTAGGTCACTTATTATCGTATATTCGACGGCAATTATTTGTATGCAAAAACTACACGGAAATTGAATTTTTAGTACATAAGTGAAGCACTTGTTTTCATTTTCTTGTAATCCTTATGATGATGACTTGACCACAGAGCATATAAACACTACGTTGACTTGACAGCACTGACAGCAGTGTTGCCAGAGCCCGCACGCACGTCAAAACTTACACGACCAGAGTCAAAAAGTCAAAAAAAAATATCCATAAAATTACATTTTTTCCCAATAGTTCAATTCACCACCACCCAAGACAATGAGTCAAGAATGTTGACAATGGTGAGATGGGTGGTCGAAAGTGTGAACGGCCGTATAAAACGAAACTTTAAGTTTAGACAGGAATATAACCACAACGCAATGCGCCACATGTTTGCTGATTTTAGCATTAACAAACCCATTTCATGTTCTTGTCATGGATAATGCACATGCTTCTGCATTTCTTGAAACAATATCTATCAGGAGTGAAATGGCAAATAGATTGGCTGAATATAGTATTATATTGTAATAAAAGGCAATACCACGGGCTTGGATGCCATTGAACACTATTATTGCTCGTGCAAAGCAGGGAAAGGCACCGTGGGATGTCATGGTGGTAGCTTGGTACCTTGGGTTGCCCGTTACAAGAAAGCCGTGCATCAACCTGCTAGATTTTTAGAACTAATATTAGACGAATATTTATAGAATGTAAGGCTTAAGTTTAATATTATTATTCTTCTTCTTCAGGCTATATTAGTCCACTGCTGGACATAGCCCTCCCCAATGAGCTCCATAGTGCAAGTGTACGGTTATAGGCCGTAGAAATAAATGACACGAAATTGTAAGATAAAAATGACTAAGCTTATTGTAGTAAACTTATGAATTAAAGTACAACTCGATCTAATTATGGATGGATGAGTACACTGTATACTGAGTATACTGAGGTGATTTTAGTGATACATTGTAAATGTGAAAATGTATTGGTGTCAATGCTGAGGTGACAAATTAATGTTGTGCGTACTTTGCCCGTACAGCAAGGTTGTGCCATCATTGAGGGGTAATGTCCATAATCCCCACATTAGGCATGCGGGTTGGGGATCGCAGTTTGGTAGAATTGTACTGCAGTTTAATATTGACTGTTTTTAACCTTGTTGGCCTAACCTTCCTGCGATGTAGGAAGAGACCCGTGCCCCAGCAGTGGGGACATACAAGGGCTGATAAGGATAAGGTTTTTAATAAAAATGTTTAATTATTGTTTTCTTTCGTTTTATTTTTCATAATTATTATAGGTACCAACACATTCGATCGAGCTCTGGGGTTTTTTCATAAAAAAATTAAGCCCGTATTTTTTATGACATAGGCCCCTCTGGGTATTTAGACCGTATAGCTAGTTGCAACCAACCAAACCATTTTTTGCACAAAACGACTTTGGAGCAGAACAGCAATCTTTAACCTAGTTACTTAGTTTACATTTCATGATAAAATGAAGTATTTTTTCTCAAAACCACGCGGACCAATTTTGATGCCCTTCTAATACGTTGAAGTATGCATAATTATGGGCCTTTACTTTGGCACATGTTTCAATCGTGGAGCTCCTTGGACCAGGCTCCATACATTTTTGTCCATTCTCTTTTAATGTTTTTTTTCTAAAACTTGTTACAGACAGGACTATACCTACTTCGAAAAGTCATAAAGTCATGTCACAAAAAGTTACAAAGGGGGATTAAAAGTTACATATTTGTGACATAAGTTACAAAATGGCAACGCTGCAGAACAGTGACAGCTGTTCTGTGCTGTGAGTGACAGCCAATATACTCTGTGACAGAAGTGACAGCTGAGCACACAGAAGTGACACAGAACAAGCTGAGCATCAGCATGATGACGGCACAACCACACAAATTATAAATTACTTAATAGACCAGTAACAGCTTTTTCAAGCTAGAATAGCCAATAGCCCTCAGAACAGTAACTAAAGCTTTAGTTATAAATCAGTTATTAAACCAGTTCAGTTGCAGCCCTTCTATTACGTAGCATTCCACTTTATCGAGTGAAGCATCTAAACGACTCCTAAGTGTCAAAAAATGTATGCATTTGAAAGCCGGAGCCCCGAGTAGCTAAAAAAAGTAAAAATCAACATCACTCAACTCAGTGGATGATAAGTACTTGTGGGATAAACAAATATCACAGAGTAAGCGTGTAGGTTGCAGCATGCACTGTAATTGTTCTGTGAATAATAACCTAAAAATCGTAGTACCTACTTACTTAAGTTCTGTGCTGTAGTAGCTTGATATTGATAGTTTCATTTATCGTTTATTTTGTTGACTTGTATAAGATTTGTAATTTTTGTATTATCCTTGCTGCTCTTTTATTGCCAAAAGCATGGCTGCCGCTACCGCCACAAAGAGCAGTGCGAGTTCGAAGGGAAAGGGGAAGTCGAGCGAGGAAGTATTCGCAGGGTTCCAAGCTCTGCGCGCCGAGCAGCGGCAACTCGCGAATAAGATCTCCGAGATCGAGATGGATCTCAACGAGCACAAGTGAGTAGCGGACCGAGCGGGGTCGGGCCGGGCGGGGCGTCGTCGGTCGAACTGAGCCGTCTGTGTCGCAGGATCGTGGTGGAGACGCTGCGCGGCGTGGAGGGCGGGCGGCGCTGCTTCCGCATGGTGGGCGGCGTGCTGGTGGAGCGCTCGGTGGCGGACGTGCTGCCCGAGCTGGAGGCCAACCGCGAGCGCCTGCCGCGCGCGCTGGCCGCGCTCACGGAGCAGCTGCAGCGCAAGGGCGCGCAGATCAACGGCTACATCGAGCAGCACGACATCCGCGTGCAGCGCGCCGACGCCGCGCCCCCCGCCGCCCCCGCCGCGCACGACGACCGCGACAAGCCCACCGTGCTCGTGCCCAGCGCCTGAACTGCCCTACGCTATGCGCTATTCGGTTGACCGACTGAGAGGCTGCATGTACCGTTAATGTAAATGAAGTTATCCAGTTAAGGAGCTAATTATTAATGTCGTTTAGATGATAGCTATTTTTGGAACTTATGGACTAAATAAAATCTAGGTCAAAACGCGATCGCCTAATACTCCAGGAACACTCACCGCTGTGAAGACTTAGGGAAAGAAGTAACCAGAGATTAAATAAAATGCCTATAGGAGAGTTTTAGTGGAATCATATTTTTATAAGCAAGGCCAGTCCAGACACTCCTAGGATTTTTGTTTAATTTGTAGTTACATCTTTACTTGTAAAATCTCCGCCACACGCTATTTTAGTGAGCATACTCGAAAATGCTCAACAAAAATTGTGTGTGGCAGAGACTTGGAAGGAATTGTAATTTTATAAATAATTCCAGTAGTATGTTAACCCTAGGATATTGAACTAAAATTTGTAAAAACATAAAATAAATATTCTTGTTCCATTGGTTTCTCCAACATCATAATACAAGTTTCAAGGCTAGGGAAAAGCAGGGTGCCGCTATCTGATAGTGCTCCGATAGTGATTGTGCTTTACTAGCCCAACACTCAACAACAGCAGGGCAGGGCTGTAGTTTTTTTTATTATGACAATGAATTATTGTCAGTAAAATATGCATTGGAGTTCTATGAAACAGGCTAAAGCTGTGTGACAAACATTCAACAAATAGGGTTTCATTTAATCTTTTGTATTGTAGTCTCAAATGTATCTAAAGTTTTTTTATTGATATTGTTGCATTTGCACTGTCGTGCGTGCCCCATTGTGATTGTATTTCTAAGATAGTGAGACATGTTAACCCTATTTGGTTTATACAAATGTAATCCTTTAAGTAGGTAGTAGAATATACAACATCAATCACTAATCTGCAAAGGTCAGTAAGGGTGGCATCAGGCGGACTCAATAACCGCACGAAGTTGCATCAGCAACGGCACGAAGTCGTTATATTGAACTGCATGCAGTTATCTGCAGTCAGTCTGACTTCACGCAGTCGACGCCAAGCGTGTAGGCTAGGAACTCACTGTTAAGTTTTGACATTGAAGTGGAAAGACATTCTTAATATCATTACGGTGCTTTTTTTTATTATAAAAACAGTTACATACAATATGCTATTACTATTACATAATACAAAATTGCAAACTTAACATTGCATTTTTTCCTTCTTATTTTTTCTGCTAATTTAGTATCATTGATCTGCATACTTACCAAAAGCAAAATAAATATTGCGTTTATTTTTTCACTATATTCTTGAGCTTTACAATTCTAAATGTTGACTACTTTTTATTAATGAAATAAATAAGTCTGTCGAAATCCATTTTTTAAACCAATCAACGCAACCAACGCGCGTCATGCTCCTGGACTTCTGCACACTAACGTATGTGTCAGCGAAAGGGAGGCGAAAAGTAAGAACAGCCTTAACTTAGAAGAGAAAATAATTTGAGGAAAGTGGCTGGCGAAGTGGCGGCGAACAGATGCGGCGACACTACACCATTAGCCGATCTTGCGCAGTTGAAGACACAACCTAACTGCCTGCGCTGCTTGCAGTTAATGTTAACTTCACACGCAGCCGGTCGGCGTGCAGTTGATATCATAACTGCATGAAGTCGAATGTACAATTGCATGCCGTTAATTAAATAGGCTGCGCGCGGTCGCCGCGATGCAGTCCGTTTACTTCTTTTAAGCCAACAAATTGTGGAAGGTATTGCTTTCTTAAACAAAGATATAGCTTGAAATGTCATTGTAGGTAATATCACAACCGAAAGTTTCATTTTCATGTTATAATCATCATCTGACCTAATATTAAGTTTCATTGTGTTAAACTACAAAGTATGTAATATATAACTAATTATAAAGATTATAAAACTTTAACGATCTTCGGGCTTTTCTATGCAAATATTTTTCAACCGACACTTTCAACTTGAAAGGTAGAGAAAAAAGTAACTATCGTCGAACGGGCGGCGCCGGCGAGGCGTCGGCGTCGTCGGCGGGGTCGGACGGTTCGGAGGGATCCGCGGGTTCGGCGGGCGGGAAGTCCGACTTGCCGCCGCTCTTGCTGACCAGCCGCAGGTCGCAGACGCGCATGCGCTGGTCGACGGCCTTGCCCATGTCGTAGAGCGCCAGCGCCGCCACGGCCGCGCCCGTCAGCGCCTCCATCTCGGCGCCCGTGCGCGCCTCCACGCGCACCGCGCAGCTCACGCGCAGCCAGCCGCCCGCGCCCTCCGCGTCCGCGTCCGCCGCCGGCAGCCGCACGCGGACGGCGGCGTGCTGCAGCGGCAGCGGGTGGCACAGCGGCAGCAGGTCGGCGGCGCGCTTGGCCGCCTGCACGCCCGCCACCTCGGCCACGCACAGCGCCGAGCCCTTGCGCAGCGAGTCTGCGCGCAGCCGCCGCAGCAGCGCGGCCGACGCGCGCACGCGGCACTCGGCCGCCGCGCGCCGCGCCGTCGCCGGCTTGTCGCCCACGTCCACCATGCGCGCGCGCCCCTCCGCGTCCACGTGCGACAGCGAGCAGTAGCCGCGCGCCCCCGCCCTCGCCGTCCGCGCCCCGCGCGCCCACGCGCCGCGCGCCCCGCCCCGCGGCGCCGCTGAAACATGCCACACTGCTAGCCGCCTATGAGTATCATGGGACGGTTCTTCATCCGAGCGAGATTCTCCATCCCTAAAACATAAAAAAAACATTAAGCGCGTCGCCCCGCGGCCGTCGATCCGCGCGATCGTCGCGCGAGGCGTGCGCGCCGTTTCGAGCGACCCCGGGGACCGAGCCGGAGGGCGAAGGTGCGAGGGACGGACGAAATCGTATCGGTCGTAAGTTTGCTGCAAAAAATGACGGGGTGCAGATATCGAGGGAGGTCCTCGCGCTCACCGGCGTGCTGCGGCAGCTTGCGCTGCAGCGCGCCGCGGATGAGCGCCGCCAGCTGCGCGTCGCCCGCGCCGCCGCGCAGCGCGTCCCGCAGCGACACCTCCGCCGCGCCGAACAGGCACACCTGCGGACACGGCGCGGTCAGTGGCGGGCGCGCGGCTCGCGGGGCGCGGCCCCCGCCCGCGAGCGAGCGCCCACCTTGAGGTTCCCGTCGGCCGTGAGGCGCAGGCGGTTGCACGAGGAGCAGAAGGGCTGCGTCATGGAGGCGATGAAGCCGACGGTGCCGCGGTGCGCGGGCGCCTGCCAGAGGCGCGCCGTGGCGTTGGGACGCGGCGCGAGCGCGCGCAGGCCGGGGTGCGCGTCCGCCAGCACGCGCAGCGCGGCGCGGTAGGGCACGAGCCGCGAGGCGTCCCACGAGTTGCCGCTGAACGGCATGAACTCTATGAAGCGCACCTCGAGCGCGCGCGTCCGCGTCAGCTCCACGAAGTCTAGGATCTCGTCGTCGTTGAAGTCTGCGAACGAAGAGATATCGCGTCACGCTTGCCGTTACTTTGTCGAAACGGCCGGTCCGGACCGCGATCCTTGGTGCGCTTTCCGTCCCGTCGCGCTAGCGTTCATAAGCCGATAAGGATTCCTACTTCTGCGCTCGACTTGCATGTTGTGTTCACGTCTATATAGTAGAATGTACATCACTGATATCTTTTCTATAATATGAACTTTTGTAAGTTTAAAGTGTTTATACTATTACACTATTTTTATTTTTAATGCACTAACCCGAAGGACAAATTTAAAAACCTATTTAGAGGCTAAAAATTTCACCCATGCCGGGATTCGAACCCGCAACCTCTGGCTATCCGTGCCAGCGCTCTTCCAATTGAGCCAATGGGCGACTCACCGTCATCAGTCGCCCATTGGCTCAATTGGAAGAGCGCTGGCACGGATAGCCAGAGGTTGCGGGTTCGAATCCCGGCATGGGTGAAATTTTTAGCCTCTAAATAGGTTTTTTAAGTGTAACATTCAGTTTTGTGAAAATTATACTAAATGGTTTTTCTGATCACTTCTTTATCAAAATCATCTCTGTTTCAGTAGGATGGTTGCCATCCTCTGTCTTCTTTGGTGGTGTAAGTTTCTTAGATTCTATACATGCCGCAGTCTTACTTTACGAAAATTATTCGATGTTAACTCTTCTTCTTCTTCAGGCTATAGGTATTATGTAGTCCACTGGTGGACATAGCCCTCCCCTAATGAGCGCCATAGCGCCCTGTCTTCAGCTTGCCGCATCCAGCATCTGCCGGCAGTTTTTCGCAGATCGTCATCCCACCTGGTCGGAGGGCGTCCTACACTACGTTTGCGGAGTCGCGTTTCATTTAACTCATTATCTTGTTATGAATCCGAACGTCACAACATGTAAAGCCAATGTAACGTTTTGGTACATTCTGTTATCTATCACAGAGAAACTAAGTATTATCGTATGTCATGGAAATAGTCGACATCGGCTGGTTGCCATTTCACCAAAAAAATAATTGAATCGAATTGCTAATTGAACACAGTTTCAATCAATTTATTTCAGCGTAAACAATTTACATTCTGTTTGCGGAATGCCAATGAAGCTGCTGCCTTCGGGCCGTATTGTAGTGGAGAAAAAGCCAGCGGAAAAAAAACTCCACTCTGACCATCTTTTCTCAAATCATCTAATACCAAATACATCAATTGCCATACATACTTAAACCTAATAAGATTTCATGATAGTATAAAACAAAGTAGCTGTCGCTGTCTGTCCGTCCCTATGGATGCTTAAATTTTTAAAGCTACACAACGGATTTTGAAGTGGTTTTTTTAATAGTAAAGTGGTTCAAGAGGGAGGTTTATACATATGTTTAACATATGCATGCATAATATAGTAGAGAAACACTGATAAAGTTAGTGGTAGGTATCTAATGTGATGTGAATAAACACATTTTTTGCGCTTACATTGCAAACGCTTGCTGAACTCCACGAACGAGATAAATGAAAATAATGTACTACATTATTGCAGGACTTTTTTGTACCTTAAAAGGTCAACAAAAAAGTCCCCGGTGGTATTTACCACCGATAAGTGATACAAATTTGTATATCACTTAAGGATGTGTATCACAATAACCCTTTTTTATCCTTTGCGTTTTACAGGAAAAATTGCTTATTTACGAAGTGATTTTAAGCAATACAGCATCAATCCTCAATCCTTATCTAACTAACCGTAATTAAATATATTGTATAGCTGACCCAGTGAACTTCGTACCGCCTAACCTCAGAACAAGGACTGAGCGCCTAACAGTCGATTCTTTTTTTTTCTCCGTAAAAACTATACTCGTACTTCAAGGAATACCTATTCTAAAAAAAGAATTAGCGAAATCGGATCAGCCTCTCTCGAGATTAGGGCTTACCAACACATTCAGCGATTCATTTTTATATTATACTATATAGCTGACCCAGCGAACTTCTTACCGCCTGACAGTCGATCCTTTAAATTTTTTTCTCTCCGTAAGAACCATCCCCGTATTTCAAGGAATATTCTAAAAAAAGAATTAGCAAAATCGGTTCAGCAGCTGTCGAGATTTGCGCTTACTAACACATTCAGAGATTCATTTTTATATTATAGATAAGATATGGCCCTTTGGGGGGGAGGGGAGACGATCCTCTAAAATTACCTAAGTTAAATTTTGATAAACCTGTTTAGAGGCTAAACATTCCACCTATGCCGGGATTCTATTGCGGGTCGAACCCGCAACCTCTGGTTATCCGTGCCAGCGCTCTATCCAATTGAGCCAATGGGCGACTCACCGGGATCAGTGAAATTTCGAACCTCTACACTATTCTCTGTATTACGTACAGGCAGCGACATCTGGCTGAAGTAGATTGCATCACTTACAGCCCAGACTACCTACTTTGCAGTTAGGTTTTACATCGGAATGATATCGCTTTACCCACATGATTATACTATTTTTACCCGTGCTAAGGACAATTTTATAAATTTAAAATTGTCCTTAGCACGGGTTAGTGCATTAAAAATAAAAATAGTATAATTAAATTTTGATGTTGCAAATACTTAGCAAGTAGCAAGCAAGCTTAGTTCATTCGGTAACTCATTCTCTAACATTGTTTTGAAGATCATCGGCTCAAATGACGTTCTTGAGAGGTACTAAGCTTCTATTCTACATAGAAATATGCAGTTTTAAGCAAAGTATTTAATTTCACTGTCACTTTCTACAGCCGAAGGTTTGGAATTCTGGTGATGAACAGCTCGAGTACACCCAGATCTCAGGCACCGTTGCCCCCAGAAACACGGAATTGTAGTTCAAACGTATGGTTTCATTATCATAAAGAGCCAGATGAAGTCTAGATGTACCTATAGTTAAAATTCACCTATTATTGTCGCAGTGTAGTTTGGAAAAATCACGGTGGGCACGCGTGTTTGTTAACCTCGTGCGGCCGAATGTCCTCAATAATGGCCACATTATTTACAGACAATAGCGATTAAAAAAACACATATTTCAGTACACTAAGCCAGTAAAAACAAAGAAATAATGCTTAAAAGCTGGAAATACGCAGCTAATTCTAGTTTTCTGGTACAAATCGTCTAAGAGCTGAGCCGCGGACAGTCCGAAGAACGGACACGGCGAAAGCATAAGGGTTCCTCGTCGACTACGGAACCGTAAAAGTACCTTTAATAAGAACGACGTTTAGCTTGACGGGCATCTCGAGCTGCAGCGCGAGGTCGAGCGCGGCGCGCGCCTTGGGCAGCGCGGGGCGGCGCGCCATGCGCTCGTAGCGCTCGGGCCGCAGCGAGTCCAGCGACAGGTTGAGCGCGGCCAGCCCGGCCGCGCGCAGCGCCGGCAGCCGCCGCGCCAGCGCCACGCCGTTGCTGGTGAGCGCCAGCCGCGGCGCGCCGGGCAGCGCGCCCAGCCGCGCCACCAGCTGCGGCAGGTCCGGCCGCAGCGAGGGCTCGCCGCCCGTCAGCCGCACGCGGCGCACGCCCAGCCGGCAGAACACGCGCGCCAGCGCCACCACCTCGTCGCCGCTCAGCAGCGCGTCGCGCGGCGACAGCGGCACGCCGCACTCCGGCATGCAGTACTGGCCTGTAGACGGACCGACCGTTACTCCGCTAGCGGTGGCGGCCCGCCACTCTAAACATGTATCCTGCGGCAGTTTGCGGCTGTGTGGGTAGCTTCCGTTACCTATACAGTGGTAGTTCCGACTTACAAGATATTTTTTAAGACTAGATAGTTTTTTCACGTTTATGTATGACTCGGTGGGAAAGTTTTAATTAAATAGAAAACATTGGCAGAACCGCTTACTACTTGTCAACTAAAAATATTTTAAAACACAACCATTGACATAATTCATTATTTTTAAAACGATATAAAAACATCCACATTCAGCCCCTCGTGCAGCAATGCACCAACTGGTTCAACTAGCCAAGGTCAAACAAACCTTAAGTAGCAAACTTAGTACAGAATGCATGTATGCGATTTTGCTTCAATATCCCTAAGCGGTCTAGAATTACTCCGTACCTAAACGATAAAAAAATTCTTAAAATGAAATGTAGAAGGGAACTTCACTTAGCCTGCATGGTTCGTAAAATTGTTATAACTAAAAGGCCAAAATATCTATACAACAAATTCTATTGGGCAAAAGATCAACATTCCAGATTCACCCGTGCTAAAACACAAAACAAAAAGTGCATCAATTCACACAGGACAGCTGGCTATCGAGGTAGCTTTAGCTTTGCTGCATCGAAAATATGGAACGACATACCACCGCCTCTACAACAAACAAGGATAGAATCAACATTTAAAATCAACTACCATAGACAAATACTTTTAAATAGTCAACAAGAAAAGCAAGATCCTTAATTAAATAAATGATGTTTGGAAATTTTAATAAGTAGGTAGGTATAAGTGCTAGATAAATATGCTGCTGCTACAAACACACACAGACACTCACCCCCGTCACACACTCACACACGTATGTGAGTGAGAGTGTATTCTCACTCACATACACACACACACTTCTATTTCTTTAACTAATGTAAGCCAGGCGAGTGCTGAAAACCAGCGTCACTTAAGCTGTAAGAAGTTTTTGTTGACACATGCTGAGCATCTCACCTCTTACCACAAACCGTAATAATAATGTGTAGTAACTATTAAGTATTCTAGTTTATGATTTCTAACCATTGGAAGTCATGTACATCTAGGTACAAATAATTCTAAAGCTTTTAATGTTTTGTGTATTCTTGTACTGTTCTGCTGCTGTAATGTTTTTGTTGGTAATAAAGCTTTTTTTATTTTATTATTTTTTAATGGGCGACGAAGCGTACCCCCTGCTGTGACAACGTTTGTCACTCTTCTTTCCCTGGGAACAACTTTTCTATTCGACCTCGCGGCCACATCCCTCGTGGAAGTAACTCGTCTACGATGACGACCACATATCCACGTCAGCAACCTGTAAGTCCTGGCCTTGGTCTTCTCTGGTTGCATGGTGGGAAGAACTTCACCCACCCAACGATTCCACAAATAGTCAGCAAGACGTAAAGCCTTTCTCTATTCAGACCGAAGAATTAGGTCCCGATCATTTAAGGCTCGAAGAAGGAGTTGGTTTGATGAGGTGCCGATGAAAAAATGAAAATGTGTCAGAGTCGTTGGGTCTTCAAGATCTGTAGACACGTGCGTCAACGGGCGTGACTTAACGATGGCGTCAGCCTCGGCAAGTAATGTTGCCAGTGTTTCCTCTTTTGGAGCTTTTTGGTTAAGTGTAGATTTTAAGGCTACCTTTACAGTCCGCACCAAACGCTCCCAGCATCCTCCAAAACTAGGCGCTGCTGACAGGACGAAACTCCTTCAGGATCCTATTGGCTCCAACAAATTAATGCGGTTCCATTATCAGAGTAGATGGTATTAGGTGTTCCCCATCTGGCAATGAAACGCCTTAGACCCATGATTGCTGAATCGCCAGACAGGCTGTACACTAGTTTAAGATGAACAGCTCTAGACGTGAGGCATGTTAGTTGAGCAACATCACGACCAGCTGGGAGGAAAAAAGCCCAGGTCTTGGATGTTTACATGTTTGTGATGTCGTTGTTTCTGGTTCCCACGACACAGGGTATCCTAGTGTGGGGCCAGAAACAATGTATGTGCTTGTATGTAAATGTTATAAATACCTATTTAGAGGCTAATAATTCCACCCATGCCGGGATTCGAACCTGCGACCTCTGGCTATCCGTGCCAGCGCTCTTTCCAACTGAGCTAATGGGCGACTCACCGGCATCAGTGAAATTTCGAATCTCTTTACAATATTCTCTGTATTACGTACATATTTTATTATACGTATATGTTATGTGTAGCGGAGCGAGAGCGGTGGTAGCGGAGCGGTGTAGAACGCCGGCTTCTCAATCGGGAGGTCGTGGGTTCGAACCCCGGCATGTACCGATGACTTTGTTTTCTAAGTTACGAGGGGCGGCTGAAAAATTTTGAGCCTAAGCACTTCTAAGAATCACTAATGACTCGCAATGTGCATCACTAATTGCGCGTATTCTAAGTAGTATAAATACCAAGTTTCATGTCATTATCATCATTACGCTTCTAGTAATTGAACATTTAACAACACCATGTCTGAGTCATCCGCGCTTTGCACGAAATTGGAGTACAGAGCTGTCGTAAAATTCCTCACCAAGAAGAACAAAACGCCGACAAAAATATTTGAAGAAATGTCTGCAGTTTATGGGGATTCTGCACCTTCATTTGCCACCGTAAAACGTTGGACACGTGAATTCAAACACGGCAGGGAGTCGCTCGAAGATAATCCCAGGTCAGGACGTCCAAACACCGCCGTTACCGAAGAAAATATTGAAAAAGTGAAAAACCTTGTTCTCGAAGATCGGCGAATCAAGATGTGGCAGATAACTGAATCCATAGGCATCAGCAAGGAGCGAATTGGTGACATTTTGCACAATCATTTGCACATGAAAAAGGTGTGCGCGCGATGAGTGCCAAAAATGCTCACGCCACTGGACAGGCAGCGTCGAGTCACAACTTCGAAGGAGTTTTTGGACATCTGTGGCGATAATTCTGACGATGTTTTTTCTCGCCTCGTCACTGTCGATGAAACATGGATCCGGCAGTACGATCCGGAGTCAAAACAAGAGTCAATGCAATGGATAGCAAAGGGAGAAAAGCCGCCACGGAAATTCAAAGTGGAAAGATCGGCTTCCAAGCTCATGGCCACTGTTTTTTGGGATTGCGAAGGAATTTTGTTCATCGACTACCTTCCCAAAAATACTACAATGAACGGAGACTATTACGCCGTATTGTTGACAAAAGTCCGTCAAGTGGTTGTCGAGAAAAGGAGAGGCAAACTGGCGAAAGGAGTCCTGTTTTTGCAGGACAATGCGCCCGTGCACACTGCCCGAGTTGCGAGACGTGCCCTCGCCGAAACAGGATTTGAAGAAATCAACCACCCACCCTACAGTCCAGACCTGGCTCCTAGTGATTATTTCCTTTTTTCAAATTTGAAAAAGGACCTCCGAGGATGAAGATTTTCCAGTGACGAAGAAATGAAGGCGGCCGTAAACGAGCATTTTGAAGGCAAAGACGGCGAATATTTTTTTACCGGGTTAAAAGCTCTTTCAAACAAATGTAAGAAGTGTATTGAAAAAGAGGGAGATTACATTGAAAAATAATTTTTTTATAAATTTCTATCAGCATTTTTAATACCTTAGGCTCAAAACTTTTCAGCCGCCCCTCGTATGTACATTTGTGAAATTATAGAAGCAATACTACTCGCTGACGGTGAAGGAAAACATCGTAAGGAAACCCTAGTGTCTGAGGTGTTAGCGTACCTCAGCGCTTGCTACGTACAATGGCCCAACTATGAGGCTAAGTGCGGAAATCTCAGGTCTAACTATGTTATGTGTAGCCTCTAAATAGGTTTTTAAATTTGTCCTTAGCACGGGTTAGTGCATTAAAAATAATACAATCATGTATGTTTTATTATGTCATGGCGGCGCCCAATCGTGACTGTGATAGGCCTAAAATAGTCATCAAACGTAAAAGGCCGTTGATGGTGAGACAACCTTGGACGGGAAAGATCTCCAGTTACAGGGCTCATTGGTAATGCCTTCTTGAACCTGCATATTTTGCATCGCGTCGCTACGGATCTTATACGTCTCAAGAGCCAAAATCTCTGCCTGATTTCATTGATCACCAGCTCGTGGTTTGCATGACTAGCCCGTCGATGGTAGGATTCTACCAGTAATCGTACAATTAGGTGACGGCCGTCGAGTAAAACCGGTAACTGTAATAGACCCCAACACGGGGTCTATTTTTTCTACAGATTTGATTCTTCCAGCCAGGTGCAGTAATGTCCATGAATATTTTATTTATTTATTACTTAACTGTGTTTAAAAACCTATTTAGAGGCTAAAAATTTCACCCATGCCGGGATTCGAACCCGCAACCTCTGGCTATCCGTACCAGCTGACTTAACTGTGTTTGCAGCAAAATGTGCCTTTCAGCGGCTTTGATTAAATTAGCGATTAAGGGTAACAGAGTTGTAGACGTTGATGTGCGGCGAGAGCGCGAAACATCGCCTTTTGACTTACGAATTTCGTATAGACGCCAAAACTTTACCAACAATTGCTGCAGCTTGATGTGCCCGAGCTGTAGCATGTAATAAACGCAACCAATCACTAAATTTATTAAAAATAGCAGTGACCGGAGTAGGTAAAGCTAAGCCAACGGAAGTAACTCCCACCAATTCGTTCGGTTGACATTTACGCTCTTCGCGAACTGGTGCGAAATTGGCAGGCTCAATAGGCCGGTCTTCCGGGGACTTAAAAAGAAATTTTAGACGACGCGTACACGTTAAAGTGATGTGTAAAACGGTGTATGATTGTGTTAGATTTAAGTTTGTTCGTTCTTGACCGTTTTAATAAATATACGAATGAGGGTAATGTTGCAAAGCACATACGCCGGTCACCTCGCCTAGCTCGCCCTGCAAATCAGTTCAACTCAAGGCACCAATGAGTGACCCGCGCGCTCTCTGCGAACATTACCGCCACGTTTTCTTTGTATATCCTCTTTCAATCAATTTTCCAATCACTGAGACCCAGTCCTCATCTGAATCCCTTACAGAAATGATGGACCACCAAACCATCTGTGGGAGAGGTCCAGCTTTATTGAATGCATTCTAGTGGCATCATCAGCTACGTTTAAGTTGGTTGGTACCTACCCATCGCCAATCATTGACTGAGGAATTTTCCAAAATTTCACCTATGGGCAACAAAAGGCATAAACGAGCGTGCGTCGCTGCGCAACCATTGGAGAACAGTCATCGAGTCAGACCAAAAGAACGTGCGTACGGGTTTTTTGCGATGGCTGTCCTTGATAGTAAGTGCAAGTCGCGATGCGATCAAAGCAGCCTGATGTTCCAAGCGAGGGATGGAAGTTGGCTTCAGAGGGCAAACTCTTGCTTTGCTCGAGATTAGAGTGAGTTCGACGCTACTATCGGGATACATTAAACGCCAAAAAGCCACGCATGCGTAACCATAAACATAACTCTCTGAGATACCTAGCCTTCGAGTACCACCGAGGAATTTTTAGAGATGACACAGTCAAAAGTTCTTGGAACCAGTCGGACCACTTCAGTTGGTGGAAGTTCAGTATCCCAACCGATATTCAACCTCCACGCCTGTTGAAATAGAATTCGGCCCTTAACAACTATAGGTCCTAGTAGACCTAAAGGGTCATACACACGCATGAGATGTGAGAGGAATTTTCTTTTAGTTAGTGGGCTAGGAATAGTTTCAAACCATTACGGAACCCTAAGTTATCTGTGGCGGGATTCCACGCTATCCCTGATGCTCGAATGTAATTATCAGTTTTACCAAGATTGATTTCCAACGGCTGAGCGCCTCTTAATACTTCTGGGACAAGACTCAGTGCTGCAGGCTCATTAGAAACCCAACCTCGCATTTCGAAACATGCAGCATTGTGGACAGTAATTATGTCTGCTGCTAGCTCGACGGCCTCACTAGCGCCATCTAGAGAGTCTAGGTAATCGTCCATATAACGGTTAAACAAAATGGCATGAACGGTTTTAGGATGAGTAAGAATAATTATGTTCTTGTGCATTTTTGTTTTTGATAAACTGTGCTATGAAAGGACTGCAGCACGCGCCAAAAATAACGGCTGTCATCCTGAACAAACCTCTGAATTTCACATGAATTTAAATCTAAAGTGAATTGCACATGTATTTAATTTTAATGTTCTAATTCTTCATAATTTTTTAATGTAAATAATGTTTAATGCAATTATGCAATAGTTTTAACTGTGATGTTATTATTTTTCTTGCATTAAATAAAATAGTTTAATATAACAGGGCTACCGCAACAGGGTCTCCCTGTAATGTTAGCTTTAAGTTCTTTGATATAAATAAAATTAATGATGGATTAGAGAAAACTATGTAAGGAGACCGCCTCCCCTAAGTTTTCAATGTTAAGTATTACTGTATTTCCACATTAAAGAAGGAAAGCGCTACCAACAAAACTTCATACGCTTTTTACTTTTAAAATGGCCATTCATCATTATTCTCAGCACAAATAATGACTACAGGTCTACAAGGTGACCAGGTTATACAGGGACATTATTTGTAACAAGGTGTATAAAGCACAACTAAATAATCTGTTTTAGATAGAAAAAAGATTTGCTAGGTGTAAGTTATTAAGTTTCAAATATTTACTTTATATATTTCTGTAATAATTTTTTTGGTATACGAAAAAGAATTGTTGTTGTTTTTTAATGTTATGCATTAACAGAAAATTAAATTAAATAATATTTATACATACATCAATGGCGATTATGAATTATTTTGCTCGTCTCTAAGCAACTATGTACTTCATTAGAGCAACATTGTTAACAAAAAGTTATATACTAAGTCCTAAAAGTTATCCACCTTAACTTTAAAAAACAGTATAATTATACACCCTGAAAAAAATACGTGATTAAGAACTTGTCAATTTCATTAAGGTAATTAACAAAGTATAATTTACACAGAAACACATGTGTGATTTTTTTTACAGATTGAAACTTTTAACCATCCCCTAAAAACTTGCCAAGTTTAGTCTGTGTATTTAAAAGTTATGCACTTTTAGCCTTGTTTATCAAAGTCTGTTAAGTTTGTAGAGACAAGGATCTTGGCAAGCTCTTATCTAGTTAGTTAGTTAGACCTGAGATTTACGCACTTAGCCTCATAGTTGGGCCGTAGCATTTGTATGTAGCAAGCGCTGAGGTACGCTAACATCTCAGATGTCGGATTTCCTTACGATGTTTTCCTTCACCGTCAGCAAGTAGTATTGCTACTATAACTTCACAAATGTACATAACTTAGAAAACAAAGTCATTGGTACATGCCGGGGTTCTAACCCATAACCTCCCGATTGTGAAGCCGGCTTTCTACACCGCTTCGCTACCACCGCTCTTCAAGCTCTTACCTATCATGTATTTTTTTGGGCCGAAAAGTAAGCCAGTTATTTTACATAAGGTTTTGGTGGCATTACGATTACACAGGATGTTAATTGTGTGTTCATGCATGACATTATAGGTCACCACAACTTTTAAACAGAACTGAAGTTACTGGTATCAATGGGAATATTAAGTAGGCATCCAAGGTTACACAAACACATTTCAAGATAAGTACAAATTGCTATTACTAAAATACTCATTGTATCAGATGGTGTATGGTAGATTGTGGCTTATTTTCTTGCTTGATTAAGGTAACGGCACCTATAAATTAAAGTTAGGTCTGGAATTGGAGATCTCTTGTGTAAAATGTTCTGTTTGGTGTGAGGGCAGTGTCATGTACTGACAGCGCAGATTGCATCGCTCCGTGAGCGAAATGCGCAGGTAGTCGTGCCGCCGCCCCAGCGCGTCCGTGAGCGGTGCCCACGCCGTCGCTGCCTGCGACAGAACACACAGCTCAGTAGCGCCGGCAGCGCGACCTTCGGCCCTAGGCCGGGGCGCTGATATGTAACTAGGTTTAAACTTACATCGCTGAGCAACCGGCGCGCCGGCGGCATCCGCGTCGCTGACCCGAATATCGCTACGCCGCGCGAGATCATTGCGTCAGCTTACTGTAGATAACCAGCGCTTACAGAATAAACGACTGAAGGCTCCGGCGGTGCGCGAGCAACTGTGCCTAACAGTTCGACACATTTACTCAATTTTCCAAGTGAACCCACTTGAGTTAACAAAACACGTAGTGATTATATTCTCTGTGGTTAACAAGTCAATTAAAATTTTGCACAATCAAATTGAAGTTCTGCTGTTTAATTCACGCATCACGCATGCATTGCAATGTTGAGTAAAAAAGTACATAAATGTGTTGCATTGCATGCACCTTTAATCTGTGCTTGTAAGAAAAGAAACTAACTAAATAAAATTGTGTGCCAATAGGTAGGTACTTATATGTACTCAGTACCTGTAGGTACCTACCTACTTAGGCTTATAAATATTTGTGTGCAGTAAATTAACGTCACATTAAGTAACGTGAGTACCTCCTATAGAGGCTCCTACAAACAAAACAAACAAACCTATTACCACAGAGTATAGCGATACAGCGATACTACCAAAGAGTATATAACCACTAGATACTATGATTACTACGTCAGTCAGATTTTTTGAGATTTTCCCACAGAACAATTAAACCAAGATTTTCCCCAAGGGGTAGCAGTAACTTCGCAGAAACTTTCGATAGTAACGCTGTCCTGTTTTCGCTAACAAACCTTTCTTAAGAAAAAAAGAGATGGCACTACGTTTAGGTATCAATGCACCGATTTCAAGGTGCGTACAGGCTCCACTGTCAAACGCTACCGACTAGGGATAGGCCTAACTCTCCATCGATATCGATAGAAACGTTGAAAAAATGAAGACACCTTGAATTAAATCGTGTAATTAATTAAAATAAATTGCTTTGTATATAAGTTTTAAATCATGTTTTATCAAAATAAGTAACAATAATTTAAAAAAAGCAACACTTTTTTATACTAAATAGTTAATTTACAATTATATTCGTCGACGTCAACATAATACTCCGTCTCAGATTTCTTCCTGGTGGCCTATGTTTCAGAATAGATTCCATAACGTCGTCCATATTGACGTTACACTTCTTCTTTCCATTCAGTAAAAATACAGATCGAGCTAAGACCTTGTATTAAAAAGTTACCAAAACTTTATATACTCTATGTTCATCATGCAATGAAATTGAAAAAGAAAATACTATTGTTAATATTGACTACATAAATCCATCTTCGACCGTAATCTGTCGCAAAAAGTTGTCAGCAAAACGTATTTAATTATCACAATATTCGATAGATGCAGTAATTTGATGTGTCAAGTGATGAATTATGATATTTAAATACGTTTCGTTGACTGATTTTAGACAACAGGTATAGGGGTTGATGACCACATCAACGAAGGAATTTTTGAACGCAAGACTATAAGGCTCATCAACTACGTCAGCCTGCAGTAAATTTGATCAAGAAAGAAGAATATGACCGTGGCATTAGCAGATAACAGAAATTTTTGCTCACTTCCCATGTTCGGTACTGACCTGAAAACAAACGGAAACTATTAATAAAGACGTATCTACAAAAGAGAGCTGCTTAAATAATAACATATTCCACTTTTAAACACTTTCGTTTTAGATCTCTTTATAAAAGCTATTTGGGTTACAAGCTACGTCTATTATTGACTGATCCTGATAGGTAATTATATACTTTGAAATAAGGTACAATTTGCATCTATAAGATATTTTTTGCAATAAGATGATCATCACATAATTTATTAATTGTGAAACTAACAGCTTTGACATTCATTCAATTAACATTTTGTTTTTACCTTTCAACCGTTCTTTATTCATTCTTATTCGATTCTTTATTCAATTCTTTCATTATTCCATCTATGGAGTGATGGTGTTTTGTGAGTAAGTCTATGGTAGTTTGTATTGTCGTTGGGTGAAATTTTAATTTAGGATAAACATAAAACAGCTAATTTTTGGTAAACAAATTGTTTACACGTAGAAGTATTAATATAAGCAACATCGCGATGTGCGAATTTTGGGCCTGTTTTTTGATAATATCTATTCTCACATTACACTGTTTACTTATCACGATTTAGAAATACTGAAACAAAGATAAGCAGTTTAATGAATGAAATGGATGAAGGCACCACTCGGAAGCTAAAGAAGTATGGTAAAGGAAAAAAAAACTTTTGTAAACTTTTGTAGTTATTCTCGTTATGCTCGAATACAAAAATAAACTCCTGGGAGCATCCTATTTTGTAAACACATGTGATAAGTGTATATGAAAATGTAGCGATAAATATTCTGTAACAAATGTTGAACTTTCTTACCATTACTCCCATTTATACTGGTCTAAGGTGGGCACCACATCTTCCTTCAAGCGTGTTCGTAATAAGTTTCTTCGTCCAAATCACTCGGGTCTAAAGTGCCTTGTGCGCAGTTTACAGTCGTTTTTGTCCAGCTTCTTATTTCTGCGTTTTTGCGTGCCATTGCGTCCATATATCAATTTGGGAAAACTTGAACAAGAAGAAACAATGGATTATGTACTAAGAAGGTGTGATGAACAAGTATCGACTATACTATTACGGAAACGAATTTTCATCGACCATGCTTTTGTCATCACTAGTACAACCTACAAATGGATTGGTTTATTTTTCTAATTTTAGGGCGTAGAAGGGTGCTAGAAGCAACAATTACGGTAATTTTGGTCAATGACTTGTTAGGAGTTTATTATCAAAGTGATTTTTCATCCCTCGGTCCCTTTACGCGAGAAAACATTGGTTTTAAGTACTCACCTTGGAAGTTCATATTATAAACTGCGTTTTCTTTGTTTCTTATGTGACCTTCAGCCACCACGCACTTTTCACCTCAATGTGCATTTATCGTACAATATCCCAGGGTAAGTTGTTTGCACCAAAATGTTTTAGTTATTTTAATTTTCTAAAATAATCCGACGTCTTCACAGATTTTGCACTTGCGATAACCCGACTAAATTTGAAAACATGTAACAATAAGTGGCAGCACTCTAAGTTACAGTACCATCTTAATTTGGACTCTTACTCAGGGCATTAGGGTATCGTTTTGACAATTAGGCCTGTACGCTGTCAGGTGATCATCGTTTCTCGTAGAGGGATCTATAATCCCTATTTATTGAATCTTGAGACAAAAGGTAAACAAACAATAGAAAGGGTAATTTATTATGCCAAGTTTGTTATTAATCAGAAAAAAATAAAAAAAATCGACATTGATTGTTAAAAGTATCGTAAAGATATATAATATGTTTGAAAAAAATAAATATCAAATTCAGTTTTCATATTTTGGTAAAGAATGCATTTTATATAAATTTTATTTTAGTACATAACTTTTTAATAGAATTGTGGCACTATAAATAACCCAAAAAGTCAGCGCTTCACAAATTTTGAACGTATTATAACACTGCTCATTAAAGATGTAATGTAATGAAAACGTTCTAATTTGAAAGATGCTATTTTATTTTCGTTCGGGTTATAACCGCCATTTTCATTCTCCCAACTTGTTGACGCGAGCGTGCTGTTTCTTCCGATAAAAGTTTGAGAATCACTATTTCTGTGTTTACCTTTTGTCTTAAGCTTCAATAAATACGGTATACGTCGTTTTGTTCTATGATTTTCCCACTTTGTGTAGTCTGTGGCACTCAGAACAATAACTAAAGCATAGAAGGAGCCGTAAAATAAAAAGTAATTATTGAATAGCTTTCCTTGTTACTCTTACGATGATTCTTTGTGCCAGAAAGGGACAACTTGTATACTCGAAATTTTACAATCGTACTAGGTTGCATATAGAAAGTCATAGTCGTGTCATAGTTATGTTAGGGGTCATAGACAAAAGTAGAAATCCATAAGGATGGGACGTTCAACACGAAAACATCGACATTATTTATTCCTTAACTAAACATTCTGCACATATGTATAGCAGTCTAGCAATATAGCAATTTTCCTCGATGTAACTATACCTAAATTGCGAGCTTTATGCATTCAACATTTTAAATCGCAGCTCAAGGAAAAAGAAGTATAACAATAACTTGTGATCGATTGTTTTTTATCTGACAAAAGTTAGAAGATGTTTTTACGGAAATTAATTAATTTATTGCACAACCAGCGTCACACTCATATTGTTAAAAATTTCTGATTCCGGAAGAACGGTAACCTGTGTATCAGGAACCAGAGCAGTGCCTATACATTACACAGGTAATTACAAAAAGCAAGAAGAACACGTAAAATAAATTTATAGGAAAAATTTAAAAACATTTAATGTTTGTCCTTCTAATCCAGCGATAGTCTTGGTTAGTACTACTAAGAAGGGGTATGGAAATATAAACATTACAATTCTGGCTATTAATAAACATACTTATAAATCAGTAGTGAACTTATACAAATTAATTTGTTCATATGAAATTAATGCTCGTTAAATGACAGTCTTTGTTAAAAAATAATGTCCTAACCTAATCTTGTAAATGTAACAATCTTCTTCAAAATGTCTGGTGCAAACCTACGTGATTTTGTTCAATACCAATTTGACCGTGAAGCCATGCCGTCTATCCACATTTGTTGCATTGTCCTATGTTTGGGTAACCTGAAATAAATAATTATTATTTAAACACCGCTATAATCAGTCCAAACGTTAATTTTATTTATGACAGATCTATACCTTTGAAGTTCTAAATTAATTTGACAGCAAACAGTTGATATAAAATCCAGTACTGGACACCTTTTTTCACTATAGTGATGCGATTTGTTCGCTACATTATTATTATACTACTACACGTAGATTATGTAGCGAAAACTCAAGTTCAAGTTCTTTTTCTATAAGATATATATACCCTATCTTATTACAAGTTCAAAATTTTGTGTAAGTAGGTGGAATCATTATAAATAAAAATATTATCAAAACCCCTTTTGGTAGTTTTTTTTTAATTTATCATGCTGAATCTATAAAAATATCAATGCAATGAATAGATTCAAACAATCGAATTGGTAACTTCATAGAACGTTACTGAATCGAGCTTTCAAAAGTTAATTAACATATATAATGGAATAAACATAAGAAATAAAAAAAACTTTACTAAGTATCGATAACTTTTTCACTGAGGGAGTGGAAACGCCAATCTTTATCACCCTAAAATAAACAACAAACTTGTTACTGTGATTAAATTAATTAAACTCATAATTTATTAACTTTGAAACAATATTCTCAAATGATATTAAAGCTTTGTTGCAATTCCAGTAGGCCATAGTTATAGTTCAAGGGAAAAAAACTACTATAAAGTACACAGAATTGAGTCTTACCGATGGAAGCTGATGAAGGTGGTTTTGTTTTCTCTTCTCCCGAATGGGTTTTACATCCCAATATCACACACGCCATTCCGATGTATTACGTATACTCCATACTACGAATATCCACTGAAATCCACTTCAGATTGTCTTAAAACCACCCAAAAAAAACACAAGGTTTTTGGAGACGACGCACTCCAACATCTGTTGTCTAACACACTGCCAAATTGAAGGCACTTGGCAGCCTACTAAAAGCTCTCTAATTCGGTAGCATAATGGTAACCAAAGGTAACCAACTTGACAATTAAGGGTGGTACGTTTTGAATAATAAAACATCACACTACTATATTTTTCTCTGTCTAACACGTGGTTGGCGACGTTTCAAACTAACGAGACAGACATGTTTGTGTCAGGTGTTCATTTAAAAACGCTCATCAATTTCCATGGTCCGTCCGAAAACCAAAACCGTGGTCCACTTCTGTCATTAGAGCGAGCGTGTGGCAGAGTTGCGGATGCTCTTGGTACTGGACGATCTACGGTGGTCGGTATTAGCAAAGAAAAGTACGGAGAGTCATCAAGCGAGTTGCCTGAAGATGAAGTGATTTAAAAAACTTTCATCGCCAAACTAAGAGAGCAAAAACTTCTTCCGTCACAGAGGTTGATAGTTTTGACGCCGCCGCAATCCACAACCACATATATGCATATTACGCAATAGGACAATTACCCACATTAAGAAAATTGGGAGTATCACTTAAAGAGGCAAATTTGTTTATGCAAATTTGTAACTTACCATCATTGGATAAAATTCTAAGAAAAATTATATTTTTTTCATAAAAAGAGCGTTACAAGGAAAATTGTATTCAGAAACTGATGTAGGGATATTACGATACACCTCTACTCGAATAAAACATTGTAAAATATTATTTCTCATGTTTGATTCAATGTTTTCAACTTCTCGAAATTCTTCTTTCTATACCTACATGTTATCAATTATCATATCACAAACGCTCTAAGTGACATTTGATGTCGACTTTGTCGCATTCCTAGCCCTGTCAGTGTGCACAAATTAGTTAGGGTGATATTACACTTTTCAAATATCTTGGTCCAATTTTGCTGTCAAATATTTTATAAAATTTCTTTGAGGTAAGCCCATTTCACTTGTCCAATAACTTTGTCCAATATTTTTTGCATAGTCTTAAGAAAATGGAGGAACGTGGAGCGTCTTCATGTGCTGCTATTGCGTCTTTAAGTGGAGCTATTATTATCGTTATAAAAATTGTATGTTATTAATGAAAAACCAAAAGTCAAAACAAAAAAAAGTATTTATTAAAAATTTTGTCATTGGAATCGTCCACGATATCTTGTTTGCAGCCATTTTGATTTAAGTGTCATTAATATTTGATCAAATATAGGTGTTTCCAAGATATTTGATAAAGTCGTCCAATTTCTTCCAATTTCTTTGATCCAATCGTACATTGGACAAAGATATTTGTTAAGTGTAATACCAACCTTAGACAGGCAGGTCAGTGTGACAGCTGTCGTGGAGCTCAAGCTACACAGACTAACTAACTATAATATTCTGATTGTTTACAAAAATTTTACGCGTGAACTTGTTTTTCATTTCAATTCCCTTGAGGATATTGCTTTTTACATAAACTCGCCATCCGCTTAAAGTTATTTTGGGGACTATAATGAAGTATTTGCATCTCGGAACATAAAGTTACCTATATAAAGGAGTAGGTATGTCACTGTTTCCGGCGTATGCGGGGCCGTGCGAGTCGGAGGCGCTGACGCAGGTTCCTCCCGCGCCCTCGTGGCCCGCTCAGCAGCAGGCGTCGCCCCCGCCCGCCGCCGGCGACGAGGCGGCGCTGCTAGCCAGCGACTGCGACAGCCCCCCGCCCCCGCCTGCGCCCGCGCCCCGCGCTGCTCCTCTCCTCGACGCGACCTACTACGAGGAGCGCCGAGGCGAGCGCGGCAACCTGCGGGTCTCCACACTCTACTGCCCCGGCCGCCCAGAGTAATTATCTTACCTCCACAAACCTCTATCTAAAAACATTACTCTGGAGTCTACATTTTTTTTAATGCACTAACCCATGCTAAGGACAATTTTTACTGCATTCTAACTGCAAAGTAGCTACTCGGGGCTGCAAGTGATACAAATTACTTCAGCCAGATGTCACTGCCTGTACGTAATAGGTACAGAGAATATTGTAAAGAGGTTCGAAATTTCACTGATGCCAATGAGTCACCCATTAGCTCAGTTGGAAAGAGCGCAGGCATGGATAGCCAGAGGTCTCGGGTTCAAACCGGCATGGGGTGGAATTTTTGGCCTCTAAATAGGTTTTTAAAAAATAACTAACACTTGATTATATTCTTTTTAATGCTCCTACCCATGCTAAGGTCAATTTTAAAAATTTAGCCTCTTAATAGGTTTTAAAATTTGATTTTTTTAGAACTTTGAGGGACAGTTGAGAGTATACTTAATTTCATCTTGACATAATAACAGACAGATGGACAATCCTATAAGCTTTTTGCATTTTTCCTATTGAGATACAGAACCTTAAAAAGAATTCGATTCAATCATTTTATTATAATTTATAACATGAAGAGTTATTTAATTAAGTATTTTTTACCAAACTTAATTTTGAACTGGACGCACATTGTATTATGATATGGAATTGTAAAAATTCATTCATTCATAATTCATTTTATTGATTTGTGAGACACAAGTACATCAGGTGTTAAAGTTAAAAATACAGTTTCTTTTGTGCTCTACCTAAATAGGCATACAAATATTCTGTCAGAAGTATTAAAACATCTAAATAATCTCATGAAATAACAATAATTAAATACAAAATGTCAAAGATTTGAAAAAATATAACAAAATAAATAACGCAATATTAAGAAATGAGTTCACAAAACATAAAATGTCAATGATAAAAATATGTATGTCAGCTTGTCAATAATTAGATACCAAAATTATTAATATTTAAATTACAAAATGTCCGAGATTTGAAAAAAATATAAAAAGTAAAAAACGCATTATTAAGAAATCAATTCAGAAAATACAAAATGTCAATGATAAAAACATGTATAAAAGCTTGTCAATAATTAGGTACCAAAACCATTAATATTGTCTTCAAAGAACTCTTTTATGTTATAATAGCATTTATCAGTCAGCAAATCATACAATTTTCTTTTAAATTTAATAGTATTAAGAATTTTTATATTATTTGGCAACTTGTTGTATATCTTTGGTGCCATGACAACAATGCTTTTTTGTTTAAAGGCGGTTTTGCAAGATTCAATTTTGAGTTTGTGTGGAGCCCGTATTGTTCTATAGCTATTTTTGTGTGTGTTTGGAAATAGTGATTCGTTTGTCTTGACAAAGACAGCAACCTCGTATACATATAGACAGGCAAATGTAAGAATTACATCTATCAGTACATTTTAAGTGACAAGTTGTTTTAGTTCTTTCTCTCTTAACCTAGTTTAGGGGTCAGGGCAATAAATTTGTGGTTATAGCCGGTAGTGACCAAGACATAAAAGTTTAACGAAATTAAAAATTGTAAAGAGGCTCGAAATTTCACTGATGCCGGTGAGTCGCTCTAATGGGCTAATGCTCAGTTGGAAAGATCGCTGGCACGGATAGCCAGAGATCGCGGGTTCGAATCCCGGCATGGGTGGAATTTTTAGTCTAAATAGGCTTTTAACAAAATGTTTGTACCATAATGTGACAGATACCGAGTTGCGGGCGCGGCGCTGGGGGCGGCGGGGCGGCGCGGGGGGTCGGCGCGGGCGCGGCCGCCGCGCTACTGGGAGCGCGCGGGGGCGGCGGCGGCGGCGGGGGCGGCGGCGGACGAGCGGCGCGAGGCGGAGGCGCGGGGCGCGGAGTACCGTCGCCTGCTGGCCGCCCACCCCGCAGACGAGCGGCTTTGGCTCGCCTATATTGACTTCCAGGTCACTCACTAAGAAAACGCTCAATCACAAAAAAACAGTGGTCGCACAACAAACAGATTATGTGCTAATATTAATTTTAATTCTGTCGCCTGCGCTTTGACAGGGTAGTTTAAAATCGTTATTTTTATATATTAATATAATAACTCAGCCGTGTCTTCCTATGACGATGCGATTTAAAAACTCGTCAGGATAAAAAATTGGCGGTATCGTTCGCTACTACGCGTGCATATACTTGAAAGTATTTCCGGTCAGGCGAGTATCTCGATACGAATTTATGTCAGTCTCTTTAGAAGCCGCTCAACACGGAGCCCGACTCGGAAACGACTGCACGTTTACGGCGAGACGAATCTTGGGTATAGATGTCGAATTAACACACTGAACGGATGCTAACGCGTCGCCCGTGCAGGAGCAGCACGCTCGGAGCGGCGTGGGGCCGGCGGGGGCGGCGGCGGGGGCGGGGGCTGTGGCGGCGGCGGCGGCGGCGCGGGCCGCTGCGCCGCGCTCGCGCCGCCTGCGCGCGCGCCACCACGCCGCGGCGCGCGCGCACCTGCAGCACGACCACTACCTCGCGCTGCTGCGGGACGACATCGCTAAAGGTGCGGCGCGCAGGGTATTCGGGCCACGTTATTCATAGAAAATTGTGAATTTTTTAGAATAACAAATAAGTAGAAATTTCGGGACGGTCGGCGGAAGGTCCGTGGACGCGGACGGCGAGGGTCGGGGAGAGGTGGCGTTCGAGGGAAAAGGCCTAAACTCATCGATCGGCGGCGGAGGGCCGACGATGATGATGAAAAAATAAACACCGACTTCATGTCTCTTAAGTACTAAAACGCAGAAATAATTTAAAATATGACCTCTATATATTCGATATACGTTTATAATGTAGGTGTAGGAGTAGGTTTAATTTGTGGACGGTGCCGGCATATATTTTGGCCACCGACTCCGACATATTTTTTAAGTATTTCAGACGTTTTCCCGATCACTTTTGGGTTAACAAGACGTACCGATTTCGTACGACGATTACTGAACGTGGAATCGTCGCGCAGAGCCGGGCGCCGGCGCGAGCGAGGTGTGGGCGCGGCTGGTGTGGGGCGCGGCGTGCGGCGCGCGGGGGGGCTGGCCGGCGCTGGCCGAGCTGTGCGCCGCCGCCGCGCGCGCGCGCCCGCCCGCGCCGCGGCACTACGCGCGGCTCATGTGCTTCTACGGTACGCGACGTTCCTTTAGCGCGAACCTCCGCTTCTTCGGAACCGTCCCGAGTAACGGTCGCTCGGCGCAGGCTCGCTGCTGCGCGCGTCCGGCCAGTGGGAGCGGCTGGTGCGGCTGCTGACGCTGCAGGTGGCGCTCAACTTCGCGTCGCCCTCGCCGCCCGCGCCCCCCGCGCCGCCCGCGCCCCCCGCCGACCCCGCGGCCGAGCGCCGGCTGCAGGACCTAGAGGACAAGGTTACGACGAATCGCGGATCTCTACTCTGCCATCTTTGTCTACTTACTTTACATAAATAGTTAGACTTAGAAAAATGTTTTCTCCATTTTCTACTGGCCCCGCTTTAAAACAATTTAAACCTACACTATTTTTATTTTTAATGCACTAACCCGTGCTAAGGAACAAATTTAAAAACCTATTTAGAGGCTAAAAATTTCACCCATGCCGGGATTCGAACCCGCAACCTCTGGCTATCCGTACCAGCGCTCTACCAATTGAGCCAATGGGCGACTCACGGCATCAGTGAAATTTCGAACCTCTTTACAATATTCTCTGTATTACGTACAGGCAGCGACATCTGACTTAAGCAAATTGCATTAATTGCATCAATTTAAACCTTCCAAATGTAAGCCGTATACGGTGAGTTTCGGTGCATAACGGATTTCTTATGTTAACTGTGAATGAACTTACCTTTACTCGTTTTTTTTGACACGGCTCAACGGCACCACCTACATGACAGCCGGTGCGACAACTCAGCGTGCCTCGCGAAAGACGAAAGCGCTCGAAAAAATACCACTAGCGGTAGTCAAGGGACGGTCACCCGTTCGACCCCGTCGTCGTTTAATCCGAGTGATAGATTCCAGTCACTGGGTTCCACTAGGCCGGGAGCGCTTCGTGGCCGACGATAGATGGAGAGCGTTACTGCGCAGGCGGTGCACAGCGGGCTGCCGCTGAGCGCCGTGTGGTGCCGCGTGGAGCGCGCGCGCGCCGCCGCGCACTGGGCGCCGCTGCCGCCGGGCGCCGCCGCCGCCGACCCCGCCGCCGCCGCCGACCCCGCCCGCGCGCCCCGCGCCGCCGACCTGGCCGACCTGCTGCGCGCCGAGTCGGACCGCGCGCGTCTCTTCCACTTGGCGGTCGCGCTGCTCGTGTCAGTGAAGCACAAAAAATCTTTGCATCGTGTGTTATAAAAATGCGAATTGACTTTACAGTCACGGGTATAGGTCGATCTTTACGTCATTATCGTTTTACCATTATGATTACTAAACATTATAATGCACTCGGAACACGAATATTTAGTTTTACCGCTAATATTCTTCGGTTCTACCTAGTTCAGCCTAGACGCTGGTTTTTCGTGCCCAATTAAAAACATCCAGCTCGACCCATCGGCGGTGGGCGGGCGTGGGAATGAAAGAATTCCTTTCATTCCCATGAAAAGAATCCTTTGAAAGGAATTCGCCCTTAAAAAACATTTTTCTAGGGAGCGTCAGTAGAGGTTTTCGTCTTTGTTAATATATTTTCTTACTTACGAGTACATTAAAGTTAAATAATTTCGTTGAGTAAAGCGAGTTAGGATTTAAGTAAAACGCCAAATAATTAAAGTGTTGTAATGTTGTAAAATACAAACAGCCAGTAGGTGATTCGTTCGGTGCGACGTTGCAGCGCGTGCGACGTGCCGCTGCTGGCGGTGAGCGGCGCGGGCGCGGCGCTGCGCGCGCTGCACGGCGCATGCGCGGCCGAGGGCGCCGAGGCGGCGGGCGCCGGCGCCGGCGCCGCGCTGGCGCTGCTGGCCGCCGCCGGCGCGCCGCCCGCGCCCCCCCGCCGCGCCGCCTGGCGGGCGCTGCTGCAGCTCGCCGCCGACCCGCCGCACTACTTCAGCGACGATCACGGTCGGTGCCCCGACGCCGCCGCGCGGCCCGCCGTCGCACACTGGGATCGGATTGGAAAAACGTGGACTTCGAATATTTTGACCTCATCTTTTTTCTAGTGACTCCTTGCGTAATTGCAATAAACATTTACATTTTGAAATTTGATTGTAATTTTGTCATAAATTAAGCCATTTACTAGAAGAAAATATTTTAGTTTTTTTTTGTATGGAGTAAAATCTTTTTTTGTACATAACTACGTAGTTTTTAAAGATGTTAAAATAATGTTAAGTAGGTGTGACGGAGAGTATTATTCTTGACATTTCGATTTTTGTTTATTGCAATTACGTAAGGAGTCACTAGAAAAAAGATGGGGTCCAAATATCCTAAGTCCACTTTTTTCCAATCTGATCCCAGTGTGCGTCGCCGCGCGACGCGCTGACGGACACGTCTGCGTGCGCAGGTCACCTGAGCTGGATCTCGAGCGTCTTCGCGACCTTCTGCGAGTGGGCGCGCGGCGACGAGCGCGACGCGCTGCTGGGCTGGCGCGTGCGCTGGCAGCGCGCGCTGCTGCGCGCCGGCGGCGGCGGGGGCGGGGGCGGGGAGGCGGCGCGCGTGCGGCGCGAGCTGCGCGGGGCGCTGGCGGCCGCGGGGGGCGGGGTGCTGCCGCTGGCCGAGCTGGCGCTGCTGGACGCGGAGGCGGCGGCGGCGGCGGGGGACGCGGCGGCGGGGGGCCGCGCGCGGCGCGCGCTGCTGGCGGCGCAGCGGCGCGCGCGGCCCGGGCCCGAGGCGCTGTACGTGGCGCGCCTGCACGCGACCGCCGCCGCCGCCGCCGCCGCCGCCGACGCCGACGGCGGGTCGGCGGCGGCGTCGGCGCGCTGGGCGACGGTGTCGGCGGCGCTGGCCCGGCCGCCGCCCGCCGACGTCTCGCAGCCGCCGCCGCGGCACCTGGAGGATGAAGCCTTACGAGTGGTAAGCTCACTGCGGAGCGACGGCTCGTTTGCCGGCCCGCGATGCGGGTGTCCACCCGATCGAGGTGATCGTTTTTTACCATTTTTAACCGACTTCGTAAAAGGAGCAATTGGACTTTAAGTTGACGCGTATATTAGGTACTTTTTTTAAATGTTCTTTTTGTTTCCTATATTTTTCCCAATGAAATAAAATTATTTTATAAGGAAAAATGTACGGCTCACCTCTGATCGTTAAATTTATTCACGAAGAAACAGGAAGCCTCCAAAAAGTTTCTGGTTCCCATGCTGCCGCTATATTCCAACCACGATCTCTTTTGAAATTTGGATGCCGGCGCATCTCTATTGCCTCGCGTATCATTCTAAGGAAGAAACGGTCTTCTCGGTAGTATTGTGTCGGTCCTGTACGAAGTACGATTAAGATACGTTAGCATGCAATGAACGAAAGGAAACGTTTCCCAGTGATAATCGGACATTCGGTCTATTCGTTCATTGCTCTCGCGATCACAGATTGGCTGAATGAATAAATGAACCGGACCGGGTGACCGAATATGGCCGAGAGCGAACGAGAGCATGAGAACGCTGCATGAGAGTGTGGTGATTGAACTGAACGGAACGAAATTATTTCGATCGGTCTCCCTTCAGCCGGTCGGTCTTTTCCGAACTTTAGAAGTAGGTACGTATGTCGTAGCAATAAAGATTGTTTTTACTTGTTTGGTTTTCTGTTTCATTCATTGTGTCAATTCTGCTGGTTCGCGCGCTAATCCAAGTACTTTTGTAAAAGTAATACTGCGTCATAATATTTTCACTGTGTTATTATAGTGAATTATTGGTGAAGGAGATTTTTCTGTTCCGTGCGCTTTAGGACGCTTATTTCTGTAGTAGTAATCTTGTTCTGCGAGCTACTTTTTTTCTTTGTAAATAACAAAAGTATTCACTATTTTTATTTTTAATGCACTAACCCGTGCTAAGGAACAAATTTAAAAAAACCTATTTAGACTCTAAATAGGTTTTTTAAATTTGTTCCAAATTTGATGTCGCTGCCTGTACGTAATACAGAGAATATTGTAAAGAGGTTCGAAATTTCACTGATGCCATGAGTCGCCCATTGGCTCAATTGGTAGAGCGCTGGTACGGATAGCCAGAGGTTGCGGGTTCGAATCCCGGCATGGGTGAAATTTTTAGCCTCTAAATAGGTTTTTTAAATTTGTTCCTTAGCACGGGTTAGTGCATTAAAAATAAAAATAGTGTAATCATGTGGGTACAGTGATATCGTTCCGATGTTAAACCTAACTGCAAAGTAGGTGGTCGGGGCTGTAAGTAATGCAATTTGCTTAAGTCAGATGTCGCTGCCTGTACGTAATACAGAGAATATTGTAAAGCGGTTCGAAATTTCACTGATGCCGTGAGTCGCCCATTGGCTCAATTGGTAGAGCGCTGGTACGGATAGCCAGAGGTTTGGGGTTCGAATCCCGGCATGGGTGAAATTTTTAACCTCTAAATAGGTTTTTTAAATAACAAAAGTAGCTTACGAAAATCTAGATGGTAATAATTATTTCATGGTACGTAGGAAAAAAAACTACTCTAACTAAAAATATTTTTTTATTGATATTTATCATAGTACTTATATAATGGTGGCACAGCAACATTAAACATATTAATCGTAAATTAGTGGTCCTGTAAAAATAAAGATACAAAAAAAAGCATATTTTATGGCTGGAAGGTCAAAACGTGAACGTTGAGATATTTCTACTATGAGGCCTAATAGTCCTAATAGTACTAATATACCGTACTAGTACATTGTCTCAAATGTAACAGTACGGAGCGATCTTTAAGATGTCCGAGCAGGACCAATACTACTTCTCGGGCTAGAACTTTAAGTTTATCAAAATGTATAAAGTGGTTGGAGGACTGTTTTCCACAAATTATTATTCTACTTCGATGTTCGGGTGACCGTCGGTCGACATCGTAAAACTTCGTGTATTATGCGAGTGAGAAGAATTAATGTCCTCGCCGCGAACGGGATTTCGCTGACTCAATCTTGCCGGTATAGCGCTTTGAATTCAGTACGTTCTTAATAAGGCCTACATCTATATCTCAGATAAAATGCAGTCAGGCGGCCAAGTAGATGTAATCTTTACTGATTACAGTAAGGCATTTGACCGCATTGACCACTCACGTCTCTTACTTAAACTGGGCGATGCTGGCATTCGTGGTAACTTATTCAGATGGTTTGCTTCCTATATTAACAACCGTTCTCAGGCAGTTGCTATCAATGGGTTTCTCTCATCAAGGATGCCGGTACCGTCAGGTGTCCCGCAAGATTCGTTACTTGGCCCCTATTGTTTGTCTTATTTTTAAACGACATTGATTCATGCTTTAAATGGTCCAAATTTCTCCTTTTTGCCGACGACATGAAGATGATCAAACAAATCAGCAGCGTTTATGACTGCCACCAGCTACAGAATGATCTTTTGAGATTCGAAATCTATTGCGAGATTAATAAGTTGGAACAAAATGCTTTAAGATATCATTTACGCGGAAAACTGCCTTAACTAATTTCATGAATACTATCAAGGGCCAAGTTTTGTCAAATGTTAATTCTGCAAGAGATCTGGGTGTGATTCAGAATTCCAATCTCAAATATGATAATCACATAGAATCAATCGTTAAAAAGCCTCCAGATCTCTGGGCTTCGTCATAAGATGCAGTTCTAAATTCAACAATATTAAAACTATTAAAATACTTTACTGTTCGTTCGTTCGTAGTATCCTGGAGTACGCATCGCAAGTTTGGAACCCTCGCTATGCTTGCTATGTTGATAGAATTGAGTCTATCCAGAGGAGATTCTTAAGATATCTACAATTCAAAACAAACACAATAGATAAAGACTATGTGTCTCGTTGCATCAGACATCATTTCTTACCATTACAAGTACGTAGAAGTGTAGCCGACCTTACCTATCTCTTCCAAATAGCAAATGGTTTCATAGATAGCCCGGAATTACTAGCTAATATTAAAGTCGTTGTCCCTGCAAGATCTAGTTCACGGCGGTCACTGAGACTACACGTCCCTGTTACGAAGACTTACTACAGACAAAATAGCTTCTTTGCACGAGCGAGTAATCTATTTAACTCCTTGAGTGATAATTTGGACATTGATCTATTTAACTCAAACATAACCACGGTAAGGCAAAAAAGTATCAACTATTATCTCGGTACCCTTTCGCATGCATGAACGCATTATCTGGTACTATGGCAGTGGTTTCCTTTTCTTTATTAATTTACGAGCCCTCAAGGACGCGTCCTCGGTGCTGTAGTGTAGTTTAAACTCATTTTATATAACTTGCACATATTTTATACTTAGTTACCATATGCGGAAACTTATTTTTAGCTTATAGTTAGTCTGCCACGTATTTTAAGTATTATATTGGATAATACAGACGGCCTACGTCATGTAGGCATAATGACAATGACTAACGAATATAAACATGGCTCTCCTGAGTCGTAATGCGACATCTCGTTAAGCCATGTTTAGAGTACTGCGTACTGCTTACTGCCAAATGGCGCGGATCGAAATGCCATACCACGTGGCATGTTCTCATAGAGTACTGTTTTGCGGATGTCTACTGTCATGTATTAGTGTATGCCACAGTGGAGTCCGATGAATAGTTTATAGTTACAGTTTCAACCGATTCTCAGTCAGTTTCGCTCGTTTCAGTGCGAAGAGGAGTGTGCGGCCGAACGCACGCGGCGAGTCGGCGAGGGCGAGGACGAGGACGACGGCGAGGACGAGGACGAAGACGAGGACGAGCGGGAGGCGGGCGTGCTGCGCGCGCTGCTGCCGGCGCGGGACGAGTGGGCGCGCGCGCGCGCCGCGCTGAGCGGGCCGGCGCGCCGGCGCGCGCTGCGGGCGGCGGCGGGGGCGGCGGCGGCGCGCGGGGGGCGCGCGGCGCGCTGGCGCGAGGCCGAGGCGGAGGCGCTGTGCGCGGCGGCGGGCGCGGGGGGGGCGGCGGCGGCGCGCGCGCTGCTGGCGCGGCACCCGCACAGCCTGCAGCTGGCCGCCCGTGAGTGCCGCCGGCGCCGAGACGCGTCACCGAGAAATGCTACAAATAATCTCGATCAAAAAATATTGTACTTTTCTTACACCTAAATCGTGGATGCATTGGATGCACGGGTTGCGCGGTCTTTGTAACAACGTTCAACTTCGGCGATGTATTGAATTCGATTCGATCGGTCGAAAAGATCGGGCGGCGAGGCAACGTCGAACGCGGGGTCATTTTCTAGGTATAATTATATATTTATGTTTTTACTATTACCCACATGGAGTGCTTGAACGAAAACGTCGTTGCGTCGCAGTGAGCGGGTCGGCGGGCGCGTGGGCGCCCCCCGCCCCCGCCGCCGGCGCCGCGTCCCCCGCGGGCGCGCTGGCCGCCGCGCTGCCGCCGCTGCTGGCCGCCGCCGAGCGACACTTGGAGCCGCGCGGTGAGTACCAGCGCCGCACTTGCCGCCGGCCGCGCGCGGCGCGAGCGCGTCACTGACCGTGTCCGCGGTGTGTGCAGGCTGCGCGGGCGCGGCGCGGCGGCTGGCGCGGCTCACGCGGGGCGCCCCGCGCGCCGGCGCGCTGCTGTGGGCGCTGCGGCTCGAGATGGAGGCGCGCGCCGGGGACGGGGCGGGGGACGAGCGGGGGGCGACGCTGTACCGCGCGCTGGCGCTCTACCCGCACGCCAAGGTGAGGCCGCGGCGCTGAAACGGTACTGTGCGATTTATTATTGTCTGCGAGTGCGTAAGCGAGGACAGTATAAAGAGGTGCGGCGGTGGTGGCCGACAGTGGGTGTACGTGCGCGGCGCGGCGGCGGGCGGCGCGGCGGCGGCCGAGCTGGAGGCGCTGCTGCTGGAGGCCGGCCTGCGGCTGCACGCGCTGCTGGACGAGCTGCAGCCCTGAGCGGGGCGCCCGCTGGAGGCCGGCCTGCGGCTCACGCGCTCGTGAACGAGCTGCAGCCCTGAGCGGGGCGCCCGCTGGAGGCCGGCCTGCGGCTCACGCGCTCGTGAACGAGCTGCAGCCCTGAGCGGGGCGCCCGCTGGAGGCCGGCCTGCGGCTCACGCGCTCGTGAACGAGCTGCAGCCCTGAGCGGGGCGCCCGCTGGAGGCCGGCCTGCGGCTCACGCGCTCGTGAACGAGCTGCAGCCCTGAGCGGGGCGCCCGCTGGAGGCCGGCCTGCGGCTCACGCGCTCGTGAACGAGCTGCAGCCCTGAGCGGGGCGCCCGCTGGAGGCCGGCCTGCGGCTCACGCGCTCGTGAACGAGCTGCAGCCCTGAGCGGGGCGCCCGCTGGAGGCCGGCCTGCGGCTCACGCGCTCGTGAACGAGCTGCAGCCCTGAGCGGGGCGCCCGCTGGAGGCCGGCCTGCGGCTCACGCGCTCGTGAACGAGCTGCAGCCCTGAGCGGGGCGCCCGCTGGAGGCCGGCCTGCGGCTCACGCGCTCGTGAACGAGCTGCAGCCCTGAGCGGGGCGCCCGCTGGAGGCCGGCCTGCGGCTCACGCGCTCGTGAACGAGCTGCAGCCCTGAGCGGGGCGCCCGCTGGAGGCCGGCCTGCGGCTCACGCGCTCGTGAACGAGCTGCAGCCCTGAGCGGGGCGCCCGCTGGAGGCCGGCCTGCGGCTCACGCGCTCGTGAACGAGCTGCAGCCCTGAGCGGGGCGCCCGCTGGAGGCCGGCCTGCGGCTCACGCGCTCCCGGATGAGTCACCGCTCGGCCTCACCTTACTATCAATAAATACATTATTTCATTAATGTCGCCTTATTTACATAACTCCTACGTTATTTCTGCCCCCAATAGTTGAAAAGGCGCATATAACAAGAATCTAAAACTGAGAAAAAAAAAATGTTAAATGAATAAAAACTTAAATTGTTTGCTGTCTGTTAGTTAAACGAAGAAATATATTTTTGAAGATGTCGAACAATAGTTAACATGATTATCTTTCAATTGCTATAGTACGATAGGTATATTTTAAATATATTATATGCAAAATCTCAAAAAATCCTTTTCATTTTAGTTTAAAAAATATGAGGAAATGAGACATAATTAATTGAATAGGCGCATGTCGCTACATGCGCCCTATCAATTTCGTATGCGCTTTTTATTACTTTTAACCCTAGTACCAAGTGTATGATTTTAAATATTTTCCTAGAAAGAAAAGGCGCATTTAAGTAGGCACAAATATCCATTATCAATCTAATAGCCCTTGGCTAAGTTGAAAAGTAGGTACCTATGATCGTCTATTGTAGGCTTCATCTTGACTTGTGAGTAAAAAAACAATAATTTCAGCCTTTTATTTATTTTAAAAAACTTACGACGTATCTGGCAGATGCGCATCGAAGAAAATATAAAAAACGAAGTAGTAAGGGCGCATGTGGCAGATGTTGACTTTTCTACTTAGTAGGTATAATACGTTCCAACTAGCGTCTAAGGCGCAAATGGTCACTTGCGACCTATCTATTAAGCATTAAAAACGATATCGAATAAGCGCCTATTAAACTTCCGATCATGAAATATTACTATGAAGCTCAAAGGCGTATATGTGCAAATGCGGCTATTCTACTAAGTTTATATTAATTTCGGCTTTTCATCTTCCATTTAGTCAAAAAATTGGATGCATATGCGCCCATTTCTACTACAGAAAATCGCTATAAAGCGAGATAGCGAAAAATAAAAAATACTGGCCGATGCGCCTTTTTTTGCTGATTCCAACAATGTATATAACTCAATTTCGGAAAAAAATTTATATGCGCCCTTTCAACTATCGGGGGCAGATTTGTAGATACCTCCTGACCCCTATATAATGTAGGCGAGTCGTAGAAGCAAACGTCGGGCCTTATTTAACACCTCATTTACCTTGTGACCCAACTCAAATCGGTCCCTGATTTTAGTTAGTTTACGTGATGTAGGTAGTTACTTATCGGATCTTATATTTTCTACCAACATAGTTTAATAATTTTGGGATGGGTAATGAGTTTTTCCTCTATGGGTTAGAACTCAGGTTTTGATTCAGTTAAAACCCATTAGCGCGTTTTTTTGGTAAGCGATAACTAAAATGATCCAGCGCCTGAAAGAATGAAAAGAACAACAACGCTTAGACTCAAAATTGCTATGGCAATATACTCAGGCGCTACTAAGGGTTCGTAGACATCTAAATTACGAGTATATTGATATGTTGGTTCCATAATAACTACGGGGTGCGGGGTTTTAAAATATAAAGGAAGCAAATGGACACAAATTGCTGCCCTATGAGTTATGATTCTACGAAAGTTTGATGAAATGCCTAGGTGACCGGTCAACCTGACGTCAGGATGTACGGTTACCCTTAAATGTTGTTTCTCTTCTAAAATATGATGGAAGAAATTCTCTACTTAGGGAAGCAATAGGGCACTAAATTATTCATCACAATTTCCGACGATAATACGAGTAGTGACGTGTCATTCTGACGCTGACCATTGAAAGGAATAATTAATTGTCTTTAATTATTTTATGCATACCCAAAGTACAGTCTCGTCTTCACCTAAGCCAATTTAGTGAGTTTTGACACAGACACAACCAACATTATTATTGAGAAACAATGGATGTGCAAACTAACTAACACTAAATAGTTATTGAAACTGAGCAAAGGAGAGTTATTGATCACATCAATTCCTTTCCTCGGCTAGAATCTCACTAAAGCAGAATAATGTCCCAAAAACATTATCTCGAAAATATACGAATTGTTCAAAGGGTTCAAACCGGAGCGGAAGCATGCTCTTTTCACGTTTATAAGAAAGTATTTGGCAGTAAATTCAACTTGTCCTTTTATAAACACAACAAACATCTGTTCATTGTATGCACCCGATTTGATGGGACTGGTAAGCCAGAAAGTCTAAAAGCAGAATATGGTGCTCATATTATGAGAAAAAATGAGGCGCAAAAGGCTAAGGAGAGCGATATTCCCAATGATAGATACTGCATAACATGGAATGAAGTAAACGGAAAGAGGAAGTACATACAGAAATTGCCAGTGCATTGAATTCATGGATTGGCCAAGTCCCCAAGTGATAATTTACAGTGTCACTGTAAATGGTAGAGCATTTATGCTCTACCTCAACCTTTATACTTAAAAGCGAGTAACACGGAAGTTTATAAAGGAAATTGTTATTATCTGCTTGTAATACTCAAATCTGGGTAGAAATTCTAACTAACTCTAGGTAGAAATCACTAACCCGGAATTAAGATCAAAATATTAAAGGGAAAACTCTTTATTATCGATCATAATTTTTAAAATAGGAGGTTAATTTATACCGTATAGTTAAGATGAAAGTCACCCTGACACCCAGAAACCCGAAATCGGTGATGATCATGAAATATAAATAAGCTTTGTTCTCAATTTTTACAACAGCATTTGAGAGTTTGATGATGATCAGCTGAAGAATATCTGAATCTACGGCACAGTTGCGTCTAAAATCCGGCAATCTATATTCTCTTTGTTTAAAACAAACGCAACTAAGGCTACGGCCGGCATACACCTATCGGATTGGATCTGTTGTATTCATGTGTGTCACCTACTCACCTCTTTTTCTGACAGCACTCATTCAGCAGTGGTTATATACTCTTTCGAAGCATTGACAGTTTACATGGTTTGCTTCAGGTTTATTTTTTCGTAGGTTTACTATTTTTTTATGTATAGTTGGTGCTTTATTTTGTAGGTATGTTTTATAACATATACTATATATATATGTGTAGTGCCGGCGTCAGCATGCACGGTGTGCTAATGATGCTATTGGTGCTAGCGGGCGCGCGGGTAGAAGGGGTCGCGGGAGGGGAGGACGAGGAGGAGGAGGGGGACGACGTGCCCTTCATGCTGCTGCTGGAGAGCGAGGGTGTCGGCGGGGCGGGGGACTGCGGCGGCGGGGGGGCGGCGGCGCTGGTGTCGCGGCGCACGGCGGTGACGGCCGCCGACTGCGCGCACGGCGCGGCGCTGCGGGTGCGGGCGGGGGGCGCGGGGGGCGAGGCGCGGGCGGTCGCGCGCGTGCTGGAGCAGCGCGGCGCGGGCGGGCTGGCCGTGCTGGAGCTGGAGCGCGAGTTCGCGGGGGCGGCGCGCACGCGGCCCATCGTGATGGCCGCGCTGGAGGGCGAGTGCGGCGCGGCGGGCGCGGCGTGCCAGCTGGTGCGCGCGCGCCCGCGGCTGCTCATCGCGGACGCCGCGCTGGCGCCGCGCGCCGCGTGCCGCGCGCTGCACGCGCCGCACGCCGAGCTCTGCCTCAGCGGGCCCGTGCTCTGCCCTGTGAGTGTTCGTTTTTCTGTACCTAGTCGGTATAGGTACGTCTTCGTCTCATCTATAATATAAAAATCAATCGCTGAATGTGTTGCTAAGCGCAAATCTCGAAAGCGGCTGAACCGATTTCGCTAATTCTTTTTTTTTTTTAGAATATTCCTTGAAGTACGAGGATGGTCCTTACGGAGAGAAATATTTGGGTGAATTTCCCGGAACTAAAAATTGCGTGGCACCAATGAAATTGGTAATAAAAAAGAAAGTGTTAATGTTCTAACATTTTTTTACGGTTAGATGATATGGTAATCTATGTGTAGCACTAAACATTTTGTTAATAAGAATAATGGATACTCCAAAAAAAAATATTTAATCCCGAAATCTTTCATTGCCATGTTTGTCCGCACGTCACCTTGTTGTGTATTATTCTTCATTGTTAAACATCTATTGGTTCTTTGTACTAAAAAGTAATTTTATTTGATACATTAATAGTCAAAGTATTGTTACGAAATACATTTATTGAAATATTTACACAGTACAACGAATGGTTAATAAAAATGTATCTGTCCCAGAACTACCGTTAATCGCCGTGTCCTAATCATGTTCAAGTATATTGTTTTACCTAACGACTTGTTTCCCATCCCCGGTGCGCGAAACGTTTGTGTTTAATGCCGCCTAAGTGCTCGTCGCAGAAGGACGTACGCACGTGCCTGCGTTTTCGCGATATTCGTTAAGTCAATATTTTTTTTTGTTGCTGGACATTTTTTCTTTCATTGCCGTGGATAGGTATAACTTCTATTTAAATTAAGATTGTCATCTTAAGTAAACATTCGATAGAACGCTATTTCTCTTATGATTATTTGTCAAGTGTTTATTTTGTCGAATGGTTAATAGATTTTTTGTTATTTCTATTTATGGCCTCGATTTTCATCACCGTGTTTTCATTGCTGTGGTTTCCGTGGGCGAAATTTGCTATGGTAATGAAAAAAAAGACACAGCAATGAAAGAAAATTAATTGCCATGCTTTATAAAACAAATTATTTTCATTGCCGTGGCCAAGTATTTCATTTCCGTGACTTTTGTTTTCATCGCCATGTTATGATTAGGTAAAGAAAATGTATTTTATCATCTTTTAGTAACATTTAGTACTTTATCAATCGTATAATACACCCTCACAAACGAACGCACCAGCACATACTGCAGCCTGATTTTAATAATGGATTGTTTATTTTTAAGATGCCAAGATGCCCAAACCCAAATTATCTGATGAGGAGAGAAAGGATTGACTGAAAAAAAAAGACGTCAAAAATTAAGAAACGACCCATATCTGGGTTTGCATTTCCCTCTCGGAGAAATAAAATATATTTTCATTTCCGTGGGTTGATTCTTTCATTCCTATGGCACAGTTATTTCATTGCCGTGGACGCTTGTTTCATTGCCGTGCACTCATGTTTCATCGCCGTGGCACGAAATTTTTAGACCAGTTTATCTTGCTAGTTTTTTAAGTTATCAGATAGATACTAAGCAAGGGTACATACATTATCAAAAACAACAATAAAAGAGTTTTGTTTTGTAAAAAAACCTTAAGATAAAAAAGTACATGGAAATTAAGATTTTATAAGACCTGTTGAAATTCACTCATTTACAAAATAAAAGAATCCACCCTTATGCCGGTGCCAGACAGTAGCTCAAACAAGCGATCACTTCTTTGAAGACTTTCTTCAAAGAAGTGATCGCTTGTTTGAACTACTGTCTGGCGCCGGCATTAGGCGCTAGTAGCGCCGCGCTACGAAGTTCGCTGTAGATTATAATATAAATACCTGCTCAGCGATTCATAATACCTACTCCTTCACAAAAGACTACTACTTAATTGAAATAAAATAAAACTTTAATACCTATCTATGAATTACCTCGAAATCAGTGTAACTAAGAACAAAAACTGGTCAAATTAGTGTGCTGGCCGCACGCATGTTGCGCGTAGTTATTGATGCCTAATCTTTTTGGTTCTTGGCGACTCTGTGCAAGCCCGCGGACGAACAAACGAACAGACAGACAGACGGATGGCAAGACACGGCGAAAGTGTAAGTGTGGTTTCTGGACTACGGTACCCTAACAAAGGTTGAGAAACTGTCTTGCTTGTTGCAGAGCGATCGCGGCACGGGCGTGGTGTGCGGCGGCAAGCTGTGCGGCGTGCTGGCGCGCTCGGGGCGCGCGGGGGGCGCGGCGGGGGGGTGCGGGGAGGTGCACGCCGCCTACAGCGTCGCGCGCCGTCGCAACTTCGTGCACTGCGCGCACACGCTACGCAACTGCAGCCGGTCAGCGCTCACACCACACACAGATTACCTATATATTTTATTTTCATTATATATGTTGCTGTTGACTTTTCAATGCAAACGAAAATAAAAGGTTTATTCTCCACGTCCGAGTAGGATCTCCAGTGTTAACGAGTAATAATTTGATCAACGTTACTTCTCTGTTTGCAGGGGGGACTGTGCCAAAGTATGCTCGGAGCTGTATCTATTGGAAGAATCGTCGTCACTCATGATACCCTCGCGCCGCGACCCCGCCGTCTGGGACGAGCCACGCCGCGCCGAGCTCGCCGCGGACGAGCCGAGCCGGCGAGAGCCGAGCCGCACGCCGGCCGCGCCCTCCCCCCGTCCCGCGCCCACCGTGCTGCAGTGGGTGGAGGCGCAGCACTACGTGGAGTACGGCGGCGACGAGCGCCGGTCCCCGCCCCCCGGCGCCGCGCCGCAGCCTCCACCCCCGCCCCCGCCCACCGGCTCGCCACCCTCGCCGCGCTTCGGCGGCTCACCGCAGCTCCCTGTTCTTGTGAGTGCGCCGGCGCCTCCCACGAGGTTGCTCCTCGCCGACGCCGCCCTCCCCGACGCCGGGCCCCCCGCCCTAGCCGCCGAGCATGGCGCGGATGACGAACCTGATTCAACACAACGCATTGAAGATGAGTCGGACTACTCCGCCGACTTCCAGTCCCACGCGCCCTGTGCTATTCGTCCCTTGACGCTGTTGACCGTAGCGATAGCAATGATTCACATTAGAAATCGATTTTGACATAGCACTCAATGTTTCATTCCAAATTAAAATATGAACGTAACGAACCTCTATCACTCACTTTAATTAGAATTTATTGTGCTCGTCAACACATAAAAAAATTAAAGTACAAACGGGTGTCACTGATAAAGTGATAATGGTACTGCCAAAAGTACCAAGAATGAGTAGAAAGTAAAGGTACCTACTCCACCGACCTGGGGCATTATTATGTAAGTATCCACATCCACCGAGTTGAGTGATATTGATTTTTACTTTTTTTTTTTTTTAGTTTTAAGCTACTCCGGCTGTCAATTGCATACATTTTTTGACACTTAAAAGTCGTCTAAATACTTCACTCGATAGAGTGCAATGCTACGTAATAGGAGGGCTGAAGCTTCAGTGTAGAAAACAAACAAACGACCCGAACTCAAATGAACGAGTTCCTTAGTAGACAAATCAGCCAATTCGAAATCACTTTTTTTTTTGTTGCTTATTGATTTGAACCCGATCGCAAAAAGTTGACCGTATTGACGAAAAAATTAAGCCTGCAAGAACCCTCTGTAAAACGAGGTATCTTACTTGTTAACACTAGGTGGCGTTATCATATTCTATATCGCGGTATGGGTTTGACTCGGCCGAAAGTATATATTTTTCATTCAACTCGTTTTGACGACTATGTCTAGGTGTAGAAGAGGTTGGGTTGGGATGGTTTTTTTTATACTTCTACCTCCAACATGATCGGAGTCTATAATAGACTACCACATTCATTCCAGTTCAGTCTTTTATGCCTCTCGTACTTTCATTCTTCAAACCGGTTCTTTCTTGCATAAAAAAAATAAAAATATGTTTATTTATAAAATTGGTTACATTAATTATGATCTAATGCGACTCCCACACTAGGCGCAGCCTGTGTCGTGGGTGACGGGTAGATTGCGCTCTTTATAGTTAGCACCGGTTTACAGATCGAGGCTAGTGAGTCACAAGCGTGACCAAAACAGTGCTAATAAGGACTCTCGGTCTTCCACACTAGGCCGAGCCTGTGTCGTGGACAGCCATTGATTGTATTTACAGCGTATCTTTGCAACTGCTTTTGCATGCCCACGCCCGTGTTCAGATTGTATTAAAATTACAATTACAAGATAAATTGAGTAGTAACTAAAAATAAAATAAAACCGGGTTAATTAAAACAAGTAGAATCATCGGAAATTCGAATACAAATAATTTAAATTTATATAGGTACAAATATAGGCAATAGCAATTTACATAATTTAATCAATCAATGTAGTTTGCATGCAAAAATGTATTTATAATTCATCAAGTGAATATAGAATAAAAATGTAAAACTTAATTCAATTTAAACATTTCTCTGAATCCAAAAAATCTGATTATATTAGTATATATGAATTATAAATTACCTAACGTTTCATTGAATCCAATTAATTTGATTTAATTAATCTAATATATCTTAACTTATTTAACTACATTATAAAAATAATAACATAACAATACTGAGGTTTATTATTTTGTGGGTTTATGTGTTGAGGGTTTGTGTTTGTATGAATATGTGTGTGAGTGCGGGCGTATGTGTGTATGCGTGAGTGTGTTTGTGTGTTAATGTATGATGTGTGTATAGTTTTTATGCACATATTTTAAGTAGATTTTCTATTCCCGAATAGTCTAGGGCGCTCAACCACTCTAGAACTTTTTTCTTTGCTTCGTTTGTGGTGGACAGTTCTATATTACATTCTTTAGTAGCTTTATTGTAGATAAAGGTTGCAGGAAATCCGAGAATTTTTGTGCAAAGGCCGTTTTTGTAGGGCGTTGGGGTACTTTAAAGACTCGACGTTTGAGCAAGTCTGCATAGGCCTGAGAGCTTATAGTTTTTCTATGCTGTGTGAGAACTATTTTAAGGATAAATAGTTTGCGTATCGTGAGAATCCCGCTTTCTTCGTACAATGCAGTAGTTGGAAAGCGTTGAGGTTTTCTCAGCATCACCTTCAAAATGGAATGCTGTGCTCTTTCCACGCTTAGCAAAAAAGTTTTGCTAGCGTCGCCCCAACAGCCTATACAGTAGCTAAGGACCGATTACTTCATCTTTCAATCTAATGGGTGGGACTACCATTTTACTATCTCTAGTCTATCTATCTATCTATCCATTTTATTCTTATATTATGTTCTTAGGGGGTAACAATACACGGGTGTTTTATTTTATAAATGTCCCCAGTAACACTTCAAAGCTAACGGTTTTCATTTACAGGTACCTTACTCTAAGCATTTTTATTTTTTTATACATTTTATCATTTAACTTCTTACATTTAACTTATCTATTTCCTAATAATATAATATTGGCCTTCTTGCATCCACTTAATGAGATGATTTATACGCGTCCTGTGGTATCTTCACTCACACTAGATGGGTGAAGGGACCACTCCGACGCTGTAGTGCCTGGGACATGGTTTTTATAGATGGTGTAGGCTTGCCCAGCACCTATACCATCCTGACAGCTTAGTCGGCCTAGCCCACAGGAAAGACTAGTCAATACGTGCGGAGCCAACCAAGCCGCGGGTTTCCTCACGATGTTTTCCTTCACCGTTAGCGTGTGGTATTGCGACTAAAAATTCGCAAATGTACGTAACTTTTAAATTAAACAAAGTAATTAGTACATGCCCACACGGGATCGAACCTGGGGCTCTCGCTTGCCAGTGTATGGTTCTACCCACTGAGCTACCACCGCTTCATCTATTTCCTATGTTTAACAATTTTCATAAGGTTTGCCAACAATTACTTAATCTAGTTCTTATATTCTACTGCGTTCTCACATTTCTTTAGTACTCTACAACATTATTATGTTCATCCCTAATATATTCACTATATCATGATAACATAATATTTTCACATCTTATTTCTCTTCATTACATTAGCGGCAATATTTTCACAATGCTTTTAGAACTTATCCAAGGCCTTGCCCTTCATGACTTCATTTACATTTTCTCGCGATATGTGCACATCTAGATCTTGTTCAATTGCAAACCGCTGTTTGGCGTACACTGGGCAGTTGAAGAGCAGATGGGGTACCGTTTCGGCACAGTCCGGGTCGCAGATGCATGATGGGCTCTCTTGAAGCGATTCAACTATTCCGAGCCCTGAACCGTGCCCTGTCATAATCTGCCAACAGCAAAGTAGGTAGTCGGGGCTGTAAGTAATGCAATTTGCTTAAGTCAGATGTCGCTGCCTGTACGTAATACAGTGAATATTGTAAAGAGGTTCGAAATTTCACTGATGCCGTGAGTCGCCCATTGGCTCAATTGGTAGAGCGCTGGTACGGATAGCCAGAGGTTGCGGGTTCGAATCCCGGCATGGGTGAATTTTTTTTTTTTTTTTTTTTTTAGCCTCTAAATAGGTTTTTAAATTTGTTCCTTAGCACGGCTTAGTGCATAAAAAATAAAAATAGTGTAATCATGTGGGTACAGTGATATCGTTCCGATGTTAAACCTAACTGCAAAGTAGGTAGTCGGGGCTGTAAGTAATGCAATTTGCTTAAGTCAGATGTCGCTGCCTGTTCGTAATACAGTGAATATTGTAAAGAGGTTCGAAATTTCACTGATGCCGTGAGTCGCCCATTGGCTCAATTGGTAGAGCGCTGGTACGGATAGCCAGAGGTTGCGGGTTCGAATCCCGGCATGGGTGAAATTTTTAGCCTCTAAACGTGTTTTTTTTTTTTTTTTTGAACCTGATCGCAAAAAGTTGACCCTATTGTAGAAAAATGTAAGCCTGCAAGAACCCTCTAAAAACGAGGTATCTTACTTGTTAACACTAGGTGGCGTTATCATATTTTATATCGCGGTATGGTTTTGACTCGGCCGAAAGTATATATTTTTCATCCAACTCGCTTTGACGACTACGTCGAGGTTTTTTTTTTTTTTTTTTTAAATCCCTCCATCCGCCCCTCTGACATAATCAGAGTCATTTGTTGCTTTCTTATGTTGTTTACTAATTTTAAATTTTTTCTAATTATATCATATTGTTAGTTTTTGGTAAAAACCTTTAAATAGCACTTCAATTTTTTATTGCGTTTAAAACTTACTGTAATAATTAGAATTGTATTCATAAATAAAACAAATAATTAATCCATAAAAATTTCGTACGAATTTGCATTTAAATTTGCATTAAATTCATAAAATATAGCATAATAATTGATCCATAAAATTTCGTCATTAAAATAAAAGTCAGAGTAAAATTAATATTAAAGTCGATAAAAACCATAGTACTGCGGGGTGGTTCCTGGAGCTCTGCGGAACCATCAGTTTCTCCTGCCTTGCGTCATATCTCTGAAATTACCTAAAATTTAGTAGATAGATCGCCCTTTCACTTTCGGTACTATCCTTCCGCAAAGTTCCAGGAACTCACGCCTCTTGTCATTAATTATTATTACTACTTATTTCTTTCTACTACCTTACGTGCTACTTTCTTACAAAATTCTATAAAAATATATCGACTGTTCTTACTCTCTAGTAGCGAACTTAACGTTTCTCTATTTATTGTTAAGCCTAGTCTCGTTTCTGTGTCACTTCTATCTGAGCCGTACACCGGGCATTCCGCGATGACGTGCAGGGCACTTTCGTCAATCTGTGGGTCGCAGACACACGACGGACTCTCCTTGCACTTGAAACGGTATAAGTATGAGGAGAATCCGCCGTGCCCCGTCATTACCTGCACGTCAATCGGGTCAAGGCAAATCTTTCGAAGCACAGTGTACGCTTGGATGGCATCCGGAAAGAAACATTTTGTGGTCGATGCAGTTTCGCCGTTTTGATATCTCCGGTTCCATTCGTCAAGCGAGTCCAAGCGGATTTGTCGCTTGGCGAATGAAACCGGACACAATGTATAGTCTGGCTTCGTTTTCTTTTTCAGCGCGGCCTCCTTGGCCAGCTCGTCCGCTCTTTCGTTGCCCTCCATCCCGGCGTGCGCCTTGATCCAAAAAAGGTTCAAAGAACAATTTTTTGCCCTTATTTTGGCAATGTTCGCGCGTGTTTTTACAGCCAGGGGATGGGGGGACGCGTTGTTGACAACGGTTTCGAGAGCGGACCGCGAGTCACAATATACGCTGCTGCTCGGCACAGTACTCCGAAGGACGTAATTTGTAGCCTCAAACAGGGCCAACAATTCGGCCTGGTAGACAGTGCAGCACTGGTCCAGCTTAAACTTTCGGGTAGTAATCTCCGCGCCATTATGCCAAACGGATAATGCCGCGCCGACTTTCCCCTCAAGCTTACTGCCGTCGGTGTAGATGTTAAGGCCAGTGGTGTTCTGGTGCTCTTCCAGCGCCGCACTATCCCCCAGGCAAATGAATTGCATCCCCATTTGATGCGCAGGATGAGGCATGTCGGTGAAGGACACCGGCGCTTCCACCTCCCGGTCTCCTATTGCTCGCTGCGAGTGACCTTTCTTCACTAAGTAAAGCGAGGCTGCTTCCCTGACTCTTATGTCCAGCGGAAGCAACCCAGCGAGCAATAGCGCCGAGTTGAGTGAGACCGTCTTGTAGGCCTTCACTAGCTTCTGGGCAAACCCGCGCTGTACCACGTCCAATTGTTTCCTGATGCCGAGCTTGTTTGTGGCTGGCGCCCAAGCGCTTGCAGCATACATTATGACCGGCTCGACTACCGCCGTGTATATCGTCCTGATTATCTCCGGTTGAAGACCCCAGTGGATCTTGGCAGCTCTCGAGAGTTGCTTGTAGAGGTTTAAAGCTCTGCGGCATATGTGGGCTACATGGGCATTGAAGGTTAGCCCCTCATCGATGATTAGCCCCAGGACTTTAATCTCCTTAGACATGCCAATGCCAACCCCACCCATGCTCAGACGTGGAGTGTCACATTTCAGCTTTCGTGTTATTACCATAGCCTTGGTCTTGTGCGGCGCGAATTTCAGCTTGTTTGTGTCACCCCACGCCCGAACATACTCGAGCGCAGCATTGGCACGTGTCTCAACCTCGAGAGCCGTTCCACCATCGAATACCAGGACGACATCGTCAGCAAAGGCCTGGCCATAGTCGCCGCGCTGATACAGACCCTTTAGGAGGGGATCAAGGAGCAAGTTCCACAGGAGTGGACCCCCTATGGAACCCTGAACGCAGCCTTTGTTGGTCCCCTTCGCGAACTCCTCACCGCCGTACCGAACCCTGACCCGCCTGTGACACAAGTAGCTGTCGATGACCCGTCTCAAGTTGACCGGACACTTTTTCTCCGCCAGTTGGACTCGGATGGCCGGCCACCACGCGCTATCGAAGGCTCCCTCTATATCCAAGGACACGAGAGTGACAATTTTCTTCTCATCGAGCCTTGCGCGGATGTACTGCATTAGGGTATAGAGGGAGTCCTCGGCGCTCTTTTGGGGCATGAATCCATACTGGCGGGTACTCATCTTCGGCAACAGATGGAACTTGATTCGGGTCACCAACAGCTTCTCGTACACCTTCCCCAGAACAGACAGCAGTCCGATAGGTCTGTATGATCTGGGGGTGGTGTACTTGTCTTTGTCCGGCTTTCTGAGTACAACCACTATTGCCTCTTTCCATGGTCTTGGGAAATAGTGGTGTGCCAGGCATTTGTTTACGAGCGCCAGAAACAGTTCAGGGTCCGAACGTACTGCTCTGCTGCAGATGTCGGTTAGGTTAGGTTTTTTTTTTTTTTTTTTGGTAACGCGGGGGAATGCATTTACGCACTTCACCACTCTGCTGTCAGGGGACAACAGAGCGGCTTCGTGTGGGACTCCCAGCCCGAGGGCTGGACTACCCACTAAACCCCCGCGGTGATCCTCCTCTCCTCTACCGGGTCGCGGGGTAGGCCAAAGGTTAAATCACCGCGACCCGGCAAGAGGTCGCCCCTCCACGTGAGGGGCTCGACTGGTAGGGGAGCCAGAGTGGCTCCCCAGCGGCGCCCCCTGCCCCATCGCTACGACGGGGCAAGGAAACGCCGCGTCTCCTCGGGGGGGCCATGTAGGCCCCCATACGCTCCAATGCGCCGCCCCCCCCATCCCATTGCTAAAACAATGGGACTAGACGGGGCGGCGCATCGCTGCGAGGCCCGTCGCGTCGCTCACCAGCGCTTCTCTGAGAACAGAGAAGGTGGAGAGCGAGCGCGCGGGCCCTCTCTGTGCCGGAAGGCACCCCCGGATCACGCAGGGGCGTCCTCCGGCCCGCCGTGTTAGAGGCGGAGAGTCCCCTGACCCCCCGCCCACGGCACTGATCCGACTGGTACGAGGCGCCCGGAGGCGCCCCCCCCAGCCGGACCTCCTCCTCTTGGTCGCTTGGGTCCCACTCCACGGTGTGAAGCAGGGCCCAAGCGACTAAACGGTCGCGGTGCTGCCCACACAGCACCGCCACCTACTGACCGCTCAACTCGCAAGCGAGGAGCGGTCCCTCCGCGGTTGCTCTTTGTTTCACCGTGGTCCCGCAACCACGGCTACTAAAGCCCCCTCGCCACGACAAGGCGGCAACCGTCGAGGGGGCGGTTTTTTTTTTTTTTTTTTGGTAACGCGGGGGAATGCATTTACGCACTTCACCACTCTGCTGTCAGGGGACAACAGAGCGGCTTCGTGTGGGACTCCCAGCCCGAGGGCTGGACTACCCACTAAACCCCCGCGGTGATCCTCCTCTCCTCTACCGGGTCGCGGGGTAGGCCAAAGGTTAAGTAAGCGCGCGGGCGGGAGCTGGAGCTCTGGGCGGCCTCCTCCGGTCTCTCCCTCTTGAACAGGGGGAGCGTCCACACGTGCGTGCGACGGTGGGGCGGGTCAGTCGTGGATGTCACCTTTGCATCCCCCGCACTAGCTGCGCGTGTGGACAACTGGCGGGTGGACATGGTGGAGACTTTCTCGGACCACCGCTACGTGCGGTTCGAGATCTCCACCCAGAGCCCCCAGGGAGGGGCCCCGCCGGGCCAATCCCCATTCCCTCGGTGGGCTCTCGTCCACCTGGACAGGGAGGCAGCCGGGGAGGCGGCCTTCGTCCAGGACTGGCTTTCGCCGGCGCTAAATGTCCTGGACGTGGACGCCGCCGCGGCCGGGCTGAGGGGTTCGTTGACCGAGGTATGCAACTCAAGCATGCCTCGGTCACGTCGTCGGCCCCCCCGACGCGCCGTCCACTGGTGGTCGGAGGAGTTGGCGGGTCTCCGGGCCGACTGCGTAGCGGCCCGTCGGGAGTACGCCAGGAGTCGGCGGCGGCGAGTGCGCGACCAGGCCAACGAGGACCGCCTTTACGACCTATACGTGGGCGCAAAGGGGGTCCTCAGGTCTGCAATACTCGCCGCCCAGGACTCGTCACGAGACGAGCTCCTGGAGGGTCTCGACAACGACCCTTTCGGGAGGCCGTATAAGGCGGCGCGGAACAAACTGCGCCCCTTTGGCCCCCCACTGTCGGAGACCCTCGAGCCGGCATTGCTGGACGGGGTGGTCCGGTCCCTGTTTCCGGACAGGGCCAACTTCACCCCGCCAGTGATGGATCCTCCCCGGGCCGAAGCTCAGCAGGAGGAGGAGGAGGTCCCTCCTCTCACGGAGGCCGAATTTTGTGAGGTGGCGCTCCGCCTCCGCGCGAAGAAGACGGCCCCCGGGCCGGATGGCGTCCCCGCTAGGGTGGTGGCAATAGCTGCCACCCGGATGGTGGACAGATTTCGGGACCTCTTTGACGCGTGTCTTGCGTCGGGGAGGTTCCCGAAACCTTGGAAGGAGGGGCAGCTGTGCCTCCTTCGTAAGGAAGGGCGCCCGGCGGACTCCCCCTCGGCATACCGGCCCATCGTCTTGCTCGATGAGGTCGGTAAGATGTTCGAGGGGATCATCGCCGGCCGCCTGAACGAGCACCTGCGCGTGGTCGGGCCGGACCTCTCGGACGCTCAGTACGGTTTCCGGACTGAGCGTTCGACAGTGGACGCCCTGGCCCTACTAAAGGGCCAGGTGAAGGAGGCCATGGGCGCCGGGGATGGAGTGTTGGCTGTGTCTTTCGACATAGCCAACGCTTTCAACTCCATCCCCCATCCCACCGTCCTCGAGGCGCTCCGTTTCCACGGAGTGCCTCGATATTTGCGGGGCCTTCTGGCGAACTACTTGGAGGACCGAGTGGTCCTCCTCGTGGACAAGGCTGGCCGGCTCCGGCGATATAGCGTCGAATCCGGTGTTCCGCAGGGGTCGGTCTTAGGACCTCTTCTCTGGAACATCGGGTTCGACTGGTTGTTGCGGGGAACCCTCCTCCGGGGCACGAGCGTCATCTGCTATGCAGATGACACTCTCCTCACCGCCCGGGGAGGGAACTTTAGGGAGGCGGCCAGTTTGGCCTCGGCGGGCGGATCCTTAACAGCAGGGAGGATCCGCCGCCTAGGGCTGAGGGTGGCGCTGCACAAGACCGAGGCCGTGTTCTTTCACGGTCCCAAGCAGCGCCTCCCGCCTGACGCCCACATCTTCGTGGAAGGCGTCAGGGTTGAGGTGAAGGCCCAGATGAAATATCTGGGCCTGACTCTGGACAGCAGGTGGCGCTTCGGTCCGCACTTCAGCGGACTGTCGTCGCGCCTGCTGAAGGCGGCGAGGGCCCTCTCATGGCTCATGCCGAATTTGGGAGGGCCGAGTGGGCGATGCCGGCGGCTGTACGCCGGCATTCTGAGGAGCATGGCCCTGTACGGGGCGCCCATCTGGGCAGACTCCCTCCAGAGGAGGGAAAATGCCACAGCGCTCCGGGCGCCTCAAAGGGCCATCGCCCAGAGGGTGGCGCGAAGCTACCGCTCGGTAGGCTTCGCGGCAGCCTGCGCTCTGGCGGGCACCCCGCCTTGGGAGCTAGAGGCGTGGGTGCTCGCCAGAGTGCACGAATGGACGGTGGCGCGAAGAGCGCGCGGGGAGCGCCCCGCTCCTGAGGAACGGGCGGCTGTCAGGCGGGAGGCGATGGAAGCCGTCATCCACCACTGGAGGGCGGCCCTCGCCACCGCAACGTTCGGCCGCCGAACCCTGGACGCGCTCGGGCCGGTCCTTCAGGACTGGCTCGAGCGGTCGCACGGTTTCCTCTCTTTCCGGCTGGTGCAGGTGCTGTCCGGGCACGGATGCTTCGGTTCGTACCTGCACCGGATCGGGAGAGAGGAAAGTCCGGGGTGCCAGGACTGCGGCGCGGCGTATGACACGGCGCAGCACATCCTTGAGGTGTGCCCGTCGCTGTCCGAGCGGCGCCGCAGTCTAATCGCCGTGGTTGGGCCGGACCTCTCGCTGCCCGGCTTGGTAAATGCCATGCTGGGTAGCGAGGAGGCGTGGACGGCGGTCGCGATGAGGTGATGTCGCAGAGGGAGGAGGCGGAGCGTGCGCGGGAGAACGATCCTCTCGCGCCGCTGCTCCGCCGTCGAAAGAGGGGCGGGAGAGGGCGGACACGTTAGCGTCCCCCTTCCTCTCGCTCCATGGTGATGAGCAGCGGGCGACAGGTGCGGGGGCGCCCTCGCCCGCATTGCACCGCTCATCACCGAGCCGTACGAGGATGACCGAGCACCCACGGTTGTCCTCGGGCCCCTCCCCGTAAAGGGCGGGGCGCGTCGGGCCCGCCGTGCCTAGGCGGGCAATCGCCGGCGGGGGACTGGAAGTAAAGGCTGTGCCGGTTTCCCAGACCCCCGCCACTAAAGGCGACGAGGGGTGCCGCTGGGTTGTTTAGTGGGTATACCGGGAACCGCTTTCCCGGGGAGTCCCACATACTCTCTCCCGTCCCCCGACGGGGGGGAGATGCGTAACGCATTTTTCCCAGCGAAAAAAAAAAAAAAAAAAAAAAAAAAAAAAAAAAAAAAAAAAAAAAAAAAAGGTTAGGTTAGGTTTGCCGCTGCTGCTGCTGTTCGTGCCTCGCCGGCTGCCGCCGCGGCGCGTGTGCCGCCGGCGGCTGACTCCGGGCGTGTACGGCCGCCGGCCGTTGCCGGATCGGTGCGAGCACCGGCGACTGCTGCGGCACGTGTGACCCACGGGTCGCCGGCCGCGACGGCGCGTGGGCCGCCGGCCGCCACGGCGCGTGGGCCGCAGGCCGTCGCGGTGCGTGTGCCGCCGGCGGTCGCGATGCGTGGGCCGCCGGCCACTACGGTGCGTGGGCCGCCGGCCGCTACGGTGCGTGGGCCGCTGGCCGTCACGGTGCGTGTGCCGCCGGCCGTAACGGTGCGTGGGCCGCCGGCCGTCTCTGTGCGTGGTCCGCCGGCGGCCGCGGTACGCGGGCCGCCGCTCGCCGCCGTGCGCGGGTCAACGCCCGCCGCGGTGCGCGGGTCGCCAGCCGCCGTGGTGCGTGCCGCGCCGGCCCCCGGCGCCGGCGTGCGCGCTACGGTGTCGGCGGCTGCTGCTCGGGTGGCGGCGGCACGTGTTGCTACACGCGGCACATATGCGGGTGCGGTGGCTGGCGGACGTGTTAGCTGCTCGCCCGCTTCTGCCAGCGGGCGTGCGGTAGGCGCGCACGGCGACTTGCCCGCGACGGCGACGAGTGTGAGGGAGGACGCGGCGACCGCCCGCTCGCCACCCGCCGCTTGTGTGGATGATGAGACGGACGACGTCGACGTCGAGGTGATCGACGACACGCCGACTGCCGCCTCGCCCGCGGACTGGGTGGTGCACGAGACACCCGCCCGCCGTCGCCGGCGTCGTAGGACGATGGCGGCGCGTCGGGTACCCGACGGCGAGCTGTCGGGGCCCGCCTCTGCGTCCGTCCCGCTCGCGGGACCGGTGACGGCGGTGGCTCGTGGGACCGCGGGGACGCCACCCACGCCGGGCCAGCTGGCCGCGCGCAAGCTGCGTCTGCCGCGTTCTGCTGCAGTAGTTATTACGCTGCAGCCGGAGGCGATGGAAGCGGGCATGACGTATGCGCAGGTGATTTCGGAAGCGAGGTCAAAAATTGACATCGCTTCGCTTGAAATCACCTCGCTGCGGTTCAAGCGATCGGTCACCGGGGCGCGGGTGCTGGAGGTGGCGGGGGCGGGTGCCGCGAGTGCTACCAAGGCGGACGCGCTGGCCCGAAAACTGGAGGAGGTTCTCGGCTCGCAGACTGCGAGAGTTTCGAGGCCGATCAAGTCCGCAGAACTGCGGGTGTTCGGCCTCGACGATTCCGTCACAGCGGACGAGGTGACCGCTGCGGTGGCTCGCTCGGGTGAATGTGAACGGGGGGCGGTAAAGTGCGGTGAGGTGCGCCCTGGCGCGACCGGCGCTTGCGCAGCTTGGGTGCGCTGCCCCGTGTCTGCGGCGAAGAAGGTCCTCGCGGCGGGCCGCCTCTCAGTCGGATGGGGCATGGCCCGAGTAGAGCTGCTGACGGCGCGCCCACTGCGCTGCTACAGGTGCTTGGAGCCTGGCCACACGCGTGCGCTATGCCCGTCGACGGAGGACCGCAGTGATCTGTGTTATCGCTGCGGTGAGCCCGGCCACAAGGCCGGCGCCTGCCACGCCACGCCGCGCTGCACCCTGTGCGCGGCGGCGGGTAGGCCTTCTGAGCACACGTGCGGCAGCAAAGCCTGCCCTGCACCGAGGAGAGCGCCGGCGGCGAGTCTGGGCCCACAGGCCCCTCCCCAGCCACAGCGCCAGCCGACCCCCGGTGCAGGGGCGGCTACTGCGGAGGCTGACATGGACACTGCCGCGTAAATGGCCACGTGCAGATTCCTGCAGGCCAATCTGAACCATTGCGCGAGAGCACAGGACTTGCTGATCCAGAGCCTTGCGCAGTGGCAGATACACGTGGCGGTTGTCGCTGAGCCTTACCGGGTTCCGGCGCACGCCGGCTGGGCGGGTGACGACGACGGCACTGTCGCATTGGTCGTGAGGACGGGCGCTGGGGCACCACCGTTGGAGCGGCTGTCGAAGGGGCGCGGGTGGGTCGCGGGGGAGGTCGATGGGACGATGATCGTCGCCGTGTACTTCTCTCCGAACGGCTCACTTGCGCAGTTCGAGCGATACCTCCGCCAGCTCGAAGTGTTGGTGGCCGGGCGCCGTCCTCGCCACGTACTCGTCGCTGGGGACCTCAACGCCAAGTCACCGATGTGGGAGTCCACGGTGACAAACGCGCGAGGCAGGGAGGCGGAGGACTGGGCCGTTGCGGGAGGATACACGGCACTGAACAGGGGAGGGGTGCACACTTGTGTACGACACGAGGGAGGATCGGTCGTGGACGTCACGTTTGCGACACACTCCCTTGCGCGCCGCGTCACGGGTTGGGAAGTCTTGGAGGAGGTAGAAACTCTGTCGGACCACCGATACATTCGGTTCGATGTGACGGCCCTCTCTACGGCTCCGACCGACCTGTGGCACCCTCTGCCGGGAGAGCCCCCGCGCTGGGCTGTCAAACAGCTGGACAGGGAGCTGCTGCACGAGGCTGCCGAGGTTGAGGCCTGGGTCAAGGGCTCCGCCGCCAGCCCCGAGGATATAGACGTTTCGGCCGAGGTTGAGTGGCTTCGTGGGGCGCTGACGCGAGCCTGTGACGTCGCGATGCCCCGTCTTCGGCCTGGTGCCCCCTTTCGCCGCGTGCACTGGTGGTCATCGGAGATCGCGGAACTGCGGCTCGCCTGCGTGCGCGCTAGGCGTGCACACGCCCGCAGCCGCCGGCGGCGACTCCGCGATCCCGAGGAGGAGGACCGCCTGCTTGCGGCATACAGGGAGAGCAAGACTGCTCTGTCGACAGCCATTGCGGCGGCAAAGGACGCCGGATTTGCTGGCCTCCCTTGACGCAGACCCGTGGGGCCGTCCGTACCGAATGGTGCGAGACAAGCTCCGCCCGTTTGCGCCGCCGCTCACCCGGAGCATGAGGCCGGAGACGGTGGACACTGTGGTCGCCGGCCTATTTCCACCCGCGAATGGACTTACGCCTCCCCCGATGGGACTACCGGATGGGACAGCCGAAACCGAAGCGCCGGAAGTGACGGCGGCAGAGCTCGGTGCCGCTATGCAGCGCCTTCGCGGCCGCAGAAAGGCCCCGGGCTTGGACGGGATCCCGGGGCGCGCGTTGATCATCGCCCTGGACCCTCTGGAGGAGAGGTTCAGGGCCTTGCTCACCGCGTGCCTCGTGCGGGGCCAGTTTCCCCGGCCGTGGAAGGTGGGTAAACTTGTCCTGCTGAGGAAGGAGGGCCGACCGGCGGACTTGCCATCAGGCTACCGCCCGCTCGTTCTCTTGGATGAGGTGGGGAAGCTGTTCGAGCGCATCCTGGTGGCCCGACTCGTGCGGCACATGGAGACGGTGGGGCCGGACCTTTCCGAGGCCCAATTTGGATTCCGGCACTTCCGGTCCACCGTCGACGCGATCCGCAGAGTGAAAGGGATGGCGGAGGAGGCGCTGGCGGGACGCGATATGTTACTCGCTGTTTCGCTCGACATAGCGAACGCGTTTAACACCCTCCCCTGGGCCTGCATTGAGGAGGCGCTCCGGTACCACGGCTTCCCGGAGCACATGCGCCGCATCATCGGAGCTTACCTCTCCGAGAGGGAGATCCGGTATCCGGCGCGGGACGAGTGGGCGGCGAAACCCATGTCACGCGGCGTTCCGCAGGGCTCGGCCCTTGGCCCAACGCTGTGGAACATCGGCTTCGACTGGGTGCTGCGGGGTGCGCTACCGGAGGGGGCCGGCGTGACCTGCTATGCGGATGACACGCTGGTCACCTCCCGCGGCGCTAACTTTAGCGAAGCGGCCGCGCTCGCTACCGCGAGTGTAGAGGAGGTGCTTCAGCGCATCCGAGGACTGGGGCTGGAGGTGGCGCTCCACAAATGCGAGGCCCTGTGCATTCATGGGCCGCGGAGGGGGCCGCCGAATGGGGCTCGAGTGACGGTGGATGGGGTGGGGATCGATGTCGGGTCGGCCATGCGCTACCTCGGCATCGTTCTGGACTCTCGTCTGACGTTTTGCGAGCACTTCCGACGGCTCGCGCCGCGACTCATGGCCGCGTGCAGTGCCCTCGGCCGCCTGCTGCCGAACGTCGGTGGGCCGAATGCGGCTTGCCGGCGGCTTTACGCGCTGGTGGTGCGGTCGATGGCGCTGTACGGAGCACCCGTGTGGGAGGACTCCCTGGGGCGGGCGAACAGGGCCCTGCTGCACCGTCCGCAGAGGGCTATTTGCCTGCGAATGGTGCACGGCTACCGCACCGTCTCTTACGAGGCGGCGTGTGTGCTGGCCGCTTGCCTGCCCTGGGAGATGGATGCACGTGTGCTCACGCTGGTGTACGACCGCGTCGCCGAGTGCCGGGCCGCGGGGGAGCCCCCGTCGAGGGAGGAGATGCTGCGTTGGCGCATGCGAGCTCGCAGACGTCTGCTCATCAGATGGCTGCGCGCACTCGAGGAGCCTACGGCGGGCCACGACACTATCGCCGCGGTGAGGCCGGTTCTCGAGCGTTGGCTGACGAGGAGGCACGGAGTCCTCTCCTTCCACCTTACGCAGCTCCTCTCGGGGCACGGTTGCTTCGGGAGATATCTGTGGAGGGTGGCGGGAGCGGAACCCACACCCGAGTGCCACCACTGCGGTCACGACGAGGACACGGCACATCACACGTTGGTGGAGTGCCCGGCGTGGGCGGACGAGAGGGCGGCGTTGACTGTCGTGATAGGGGTGGACCTGTCGCTGCCGGCCGTCGTGCGCTCGATGGTCGACAGCGAGGTAGCCTGGCGGGCCGTCCAGGCCTTCGCTGAGGCAGTCATGACTGCTAAAGAGGAGGCTGAGAGGCAGCGCGAGCGTGACCCCGAGGCACGGCGCGGAAGGCGGGAGCGCAGAAGGCGCAGAGCGGGTGTCGGTCAGAGGGTGCAAGACCCGGGGTAGGTTTTGCGCCTGAATGACGAAGTGTCGGTCGGCGCCGTGTCTAGTGTCCCTGACACGGCGGTCGGCAAGATAGAGGGATGAAAGTGATTTCATGAATGAGGATTAATTTATGGGGCGGCGGGCACCAGCCGCGCCGCCCGCGCACGCGAGGAGTGCGTGAGTAAATGTGATGGATGAACGGTGCAGAGGTCGTGCTGAATCTGGAATTGTGATCTGGGTAGCATGACCGGCACATAAGACGAGGAGAGGGATGGCGCTCAGGTCGTGCCTGCTGGCTGGCGCGGAGCGCTCGTCACTGACCTGCGACCCGCGTCTAGTACGGTACGATCAGCGACAGAAGAAGAATGAATGGCTCGTTATACATGCCGGACCGCGGGCCGGGCGTTACCACGCGCTTGCCCCGCGATCCGAATGGTGTGCCGAGCAGATATACCAGGTGATGGATGAGTGGTGCTCGGATCGTGCTAGATCGACGTGGAGCGGGCGCCACCACACGTGCGACCCACGATCGTAACTGGTGCGACCGTCACATAAGACGAGGAGAGGGATGGCGCTCAGATCGTGCCTTCCGGCTGGCGCGGAGCGCTCGTCACTGACCTGCGACCCGCGTCTAGTACGGTACGATCAGTGACAGAAGATGAATGAATGGCTCGTTATACATGCCAGACCGCGGGCCGGGCGTCACCACGCGCTTGCCCCGCGATCGGAATGGTGTGCCGAGCAGAAATACAAGGTGATGGAAGAGTGGTGCTAGGTACGTGCTAGATCGACGTGGAGCGGGCGCCACCACACGTGCGACCCACGATCGTAACTGGTGCGACCAGCACAACAAACAAGATATGATGGATGCTATGATGAAGAGAATGGGGGTAGCGGAGCGCCTATGGCTCCTCCACCGCTACCCTATGCGGAAACGCAAAAGGTGGGGACGGGGTCGCCAGCCGAGTTGCGGAGGTGTCTTTGCGAATCACGTAGCTCGGTGTGAATGGCGAGAGACGGAACACCGGAGGGGTTTTAGTGGGTGCAAGCCCCACATAACCCGGCGTTTTCCCCGAGACGCCGGGTATCTGTCAGAGATTTCCCCTCCGAAAAAAAAAAAAAAAAAAAGTTCCTGTCGCTATTTATTATGCGACAACTTTTGTCACTGCAATGTTAAAATGCTGATACACAATTTTCCCTTTCATATTTCTTATCCTATATTACATAATTACACAGCAATTACACAGCAAGAATACATTTATCCTTACACAATTTTCCTTGCACATAATTATAATCTTTTGCACTTAATAATTTTTTTTTTTTTTTTTTTTTTTTTTTTTTTTTTTTTTTTTTTTTTTTTTTTTTTTTTTTTTTTTTTTTTTTTTTGGTAACGCGGGGGAATGCATTTACGCACTTCACCACTCTGCTGTCAGGGGACAACAGAGCGGCTTCGTGTGGGACTCCCAGCCCGAGGGCTGGACTACCCACTAAACCCCCGCGGTGATCCTCCTCTCCTCTACCGGGTCGCGGGGTAGGCCAAAGGTTAAATCACCGCGACCCGGCAAGAGGTCGCCCCTCCACGTGAGGGGCTCGACTGGTGGGGGAGCCAGAGTGGCTCCCCAGCGGCGCCCCCTGCCCCATCGCTACGACGGGGCAAGGAAACGCCGCGTCTCCTCAGGGGGGCCATATAGGCCCCCATACGCTCCAACGCGCCGCCCTCCCCCGACCCATTGCCCATACAATAGGACAAGAGGAGGGCGGCGCATCGCTGCGAGGCCCGTCGCGTCGCTCACCAGCGCTTCTCTGATGAAGCAGAGAAGGAGGAGAGCGAGCGCGCGGGCCCTCTCTGTGCCGGAAGGCACCCCCGGATCACGCAGGGGCGCCTTCCGGCCCGCCGTGTTAGAGGCGGAGAGTCCCCTGACCCTCCGCCCACGGCCCTGGTCCGACTGGTACGAGGCGCACAAGGCGCCCCCCCCAGCCGGACCTCCTCCTCTTGGTCGCCCGGGTCCCGCTCCACAGTGTGAAACAGGGCCCAGGCGACTAAACGGTCGCAGGGGATAGGGAGAGAGGCGCACCGCAATACCAGCACTCCTCTTCCCCTGCGACCCCACCGCGTCCGCCATCAACCGGTGGCGGCCCCGGTAAGGCCGCGGCAGGCAGGGAGAGCGGCGCACCGTAATACCGGCACTCCTCTCCCGCCGCGGCCTCCTCCCTTCGGCTGCGATGCCGCCCATACGACATCGCAGCCCGCCTCAGTGGCGGTGCTGCCCATACAGCACCGCCACCTACTGACCGCTCAACTCGCGAGCGAGGAGCGGTCCCTCCTGGGTTGCTCTTGGTTTCACCGTGGCGGTCCTGAACCACGGCTACTTAGCCCCCTCGCCACGACAAGGCGGCAACCGTCGAGGGGGTCGAGGGGGAAGTTTTTTTTTTTTTTTTGGTAACGCGGGGGAATGCATTTACGCACTTCACCACTCTGCTGTCAGGGGACAACAGAGCGGCTTCGTGTGGGACTCCCAGCCCGAGGGCTGGACTACCCACTAAACCCCCGCGGTGATCCTCCTCTCCTCTACCGGGTCGCGGGGTAGGCCAAAGGTTAAATCACCGCGACCCGGCAAGAGGTCGCCCCTCCACGTGAGGGGCTCGACTGGTGGGGGAGCCAGAGTGGCTCCCCAGCGGCACCCCCTGCCCCATCGCTACGACGGGGCAAGGAAACGCCGCGTCTCCTCGGGGGGGCCATATAGGCCCCCATTCGCTCCAATGCGCCGCCCCCCCCCCATCCCATTGCTAAAACAATGGGACTAGAGGGGGCGGCGCATCGCTGCGAAGCCCGTCGCGTCGCTCACCAGCACTTCTCTGAGAACAGAGAAGGTGGAGAGCGAGCGCGCGGGCCCTCTCTGTGCTGGAAGGCATCCCCGGATCACGCAGGGGCGCCTTCCGGCCCGCCGCGTTAGAGGCGGCGGGTCCCCTGACCCTCCGCCCACGGCCCTGGTCCGACTGGTACGAGGCGCACAAGGCGCCCCCCCCAGCCGGACCTCCTCCTCTTGGTCGCCCGGGTCCCGCTCCACAGTGTGAAACAGGGCCCAGGCGACTAAACGGTCGCAGGGGATAGGGAGAGAGGCGCACCGCAATACCAGCACTCCTCTTCCCCTGCGACCCCACCGCGTCCGCCATCAACCGGTGGCGGCCCCGGTAAGGCCGCGGCAGGCAGGGAGAGCGGCGCACCGTAATACCGGCACTCCTCTCCCGCCGCGGCCTCCTCCCTTCGGCTGCGATGCCGCCCATACGACATCGCAGCCCGCCTCAGTGGCGGTGCTGCCCATACAGCACCGCCACCTACTGACCGCTCGACTCGCAAGCGAGGAGCGGTCCCTCCGCGGTTGCTCTTGGTTTCACCGTGGGTGTGTTCCCGGCGGTAGGCCCCCACGGCTACTTAGCCCCCTCGCCACGACAAGGCGGCAACCGTCGAGGGGGGTCGAGGGGGAGGTTAGGTTTTTTTTTTTTTTTGGTAACGCGGGGGAATGCATTTACGCACTTCACCACTCTGCTGTCAGGGGACAACAGAGCGGCTTCGTGTGGGACTCCCAGCCCGAGGGCTGGACTACCCACTAAACCCCCGCGGTGATCCTCCTCTCCTCTACCGGGTCGCGGGGTAGGCCAAAGGTTAAATCACCGCGACCCGGCAAGAGGTCGCCCCTCCACGTGAGGGGCTCGACTGGTGGGGGAGCCAAAGTGGCTCCCCAGTGGCGCCCCCTGCCCCATCGCTACGACGGGGCAAGGAAACGCCGCGTCTCCTCGGGGGGGCCATATAGGCCCCCATACGCTCCAATGCGCCGCCCCCCCCCCATCCCATTGCTAAAACAATGGGACTAGAGGGGGCGGCGCATCGCTGCGAGGCCCGTCGCGTCGCTCACCAGCGCTTCTCTGATGAAGCAGAGAAGGTGGAGAGCGAGCGCGCGGGCCCTCTCTGTGCCGGAAGGCACCCCCGGATCACGCAGGGGCGCCTTCCGGCCCGCCGTGTTACAGGAGGAGAGTCCCCTGACCCTCCGCCCACGGCCCTGGTCCGACTGGTACGAGGCGCACAAGGCGCCCCCCCCAGCCGGACCTCCTCCTCTTGGTCGCCCGGGTCCCGCTCCACAGTGTGAAACAGGGCCCAGGCGACTAGACGGTCGCAGGGGATAGGGAGAGAGGCGCACCGTAATACCAGCACTCCTCCTCCCCTGCGACCCCACCGCGTCCGCCATCAACCGGTGGCGGCCCCGGTAAGGCCGCGGCAGGCAGGGAGAGCGGCGCACCGTAATACCGGCACTCCTCTCCCGCCGCGGCCTCCCCCCTTCGGCTGCGATGCCGCCCATACGACATCGCAGCCCGCCTCAGTGGCGGTGCTGCCCATACAGCACCGCCACCTACTGACCGCTCAACTCGCGAGCGAGGAGCGGTCCCTCCTGGGTTGCTCTTAGTTTCACCGTGGCGGTCCTGAACCACGGCTACTTAGCCCCCTCGCCACGACAAGGCGGCAACCGTCGAGGGGGGGGGAGTTTTTTTTTTTTTTTTTTGGTAACGCGGGGGAATGCATTTACGCACTTCACCACTCTGCTGTCAGGGGACAACAGAGCGGCTTCGTGTGGGACTCCCAGCCCGAGGGCTGGACTACCCACTAAACCCCCGCGGTGATCCTCCTCTCCTCTACCGGGTCGCGGGGTAGGCCAAAGGTTAAATCACCGCGACCCGGCAAGAGGTCGCCCCTCCACGTGAGGGGCTCGACTAGTGGGGGAGCCAAAGTGGCTCCCCAGCGGCGCCCCCTGCCCCATCGCTACGACGGGGCAAGGAAACGCCGCGTCTCCTCGGGGGGGCCATAAAGGCCCCCATACGCTCCAATGCGCCGCCCCCCCACATCACACTGCTAAAACAATGGGACTAGAGGGGGCGGCGCATCGCTGCGAGGCCCGTCGCGTCGCTCACCAGCGCTTCTCTGAGAACAGAGAAGGTGGAGAGCGAGCGCGCGGGCCCTCTCTGTGCCGGAAGGCACCCCCGGATCACGCAGGGGCGCCTTCCGGCCCGCCGTGTTAGAGGCGGAGAGTCCCCTGACCCCCCGCCCACGGCACTGATCCGACTGGTACGAGGCGCCCGGAGGCGCCCCCCCCAGCCGGACCTCCTCCTCTTGGTCGCTTGGGTCCCACTCCACGGTGTGAAGCAGGGCCCAAGCGACCAAACGGTCGCAGGGGACAGGGAGAGAGGCGCACCGCAATACCAGCACTCCTCTTCCCCTGCGACCCCACCGCGTCCGCCATCAACCGGTGGCGGCCCCGGTAAGGCCGCGGCAGGCAGGGAGAGCGGCGCACCGTAATACCGGCACTCCTCTCCCGCCGCGGCCTCCTCCCTTCGGCTGCGATGCCGCCCATACGACATCGCAGCCCGCCTCAGTGGCGGTGCTGCCCATACAGCACCGCCACCTACTGACCGCTCGACTCACGAAGAGGAGCGGTCCCTCCGGGGTTGCTCTTGGTTTCACCGTGGGTGTGTTCCCGCCCGTAGGCCCCCACGGCTACTTAGCCCCCTCGCCACGACAAGGCGGCAACCGTCAAGGGGGAGGTTAGGTTAGGTTAGGTTAGGTTAGGTTAGGTTAGGTTAGTTAGGCGCCCTCGCCCGCATTGCACCGCTCATCACCGAGCCGTACGAGGATGACCGAGCACCCACGGTTGTCCTCGGGCCCCTCCCCGTAAAGGGCGGGGCGCGTCGGGCCCGCCGTGCCTAGGCGGGCAATCGCCGGCGGGGGACTGGAAGTAAAGGCTGTGCCGGTTTCCCAGACCCCCGCCACTAAAGGCGACGAGGGGTGCCGCTGGGTTGTTTAGTGGGTATACCGGGAACCGCTTTCCCGGGGAGTCCCACATACTCTCTCCCGTCCCCCGACGGGGGGGAGATGCGTAACGCATTTTTCCCAGCGAAAAAAAAAAAAAAAAAAAAAAAAAAAAAAAAAAAAAAAAAAAAAAGGTTAGGTTAGGTTAGGTTTTTTTTTTTTGGTTACGCGGGGGAATGCATTTACGCACTTCGGCGCCCCGTTGCCGGGGGACAACGAGGCGCCTTTGTGTGGGACTCCCAGCCCGGAGGCTGGACTACCCACTAAACCCCCGCGGTGTTCCTCCTCTACTCTACCGGGTCACGGGATATGCCAGAGGTTAAGTCACCGCGACCCGGCGAGAGGGCGTCCCATAGGACTCTCCTTGTGAGGGGGGGCCGCACGGACCCCCCCTGCGCTATGAAAGCGTCGACTTGCCCGCACGCCCGCCCCCCGGGGCTCCTCTGTATTCAGAGGAGGCCGTGGGCGGGCGCGCGGGCACCCTTTGTTTTGCCGGAAGGCACCCCGGAACACACGAGGGCGCCTTCCGGCTCGCCGTGATGTTGGGCGGGGGGTCCCCCGACCCTCCGCCCAAGGCCGGTCTAGTCGGGGGCGCGCGCATATCCCGCGCGGCGCCGCCCCCTTTTTGGACGGCGGGGCGGGAGCGTGAGCCCTGCCCGCTCCCGTTCCCGCAGCTCCTCTCGTTTGGCCGCCATCACCTCGCCAGCGAACGTGGCGACGGCGGCCCAACTCTCTTGGCTGCCGGCCATTTGCGGGATAATGGCCGGCAGCGACAGGTCGGCCCCCACAACGGCCATGAGGGAGGTCCGCTGCGCGCTCCAGGCGGAGCACACAGCTAGCGTGTGCTCCGCCGTGTCCTCCTCGTTGGACGCGCAGTACCGGCACTCGGGGCCCGACTCTATCCCTACCACCTCCCACAGGTACTTGGCAAAGCAGCCGTGACCTGTGAGGAGTTGGGTCAGGTGATAGGTCGACGCCCCGTGCGCCCGCTCCACCCATGGCCGCAGGACAGGCCGGACCGCCTCCACAAGTCTCCGACTCGCGGAGGGGTCCTCCAACCTCAGGGCCCACCTTCGGAAGAGATCGTCGCGAGCCTCCTGCCTCCAACGTACGATCTCTGCCGGGGTGGGCCACCGTCCACTGTTCCGCATCAGGGCACTCCGCTCGTACACCTCCCTGAGGACTCCCGCCTCGAGGTCCCAGGGGAGACTCGCCGCTAACAAACACGCCGCCTCGTAGGAGACGGTGTGGTACGCTCTTGCAGCCCTCTGCGCTATTACCCGTTGCGGGCGGCGCAACAAAGCTATGTTGCTAGCGCAGAGGGCCTCCGCCCATATGGGCGCTCCATACAGTGCTTTGGAGCGCACCACACCGTCGTAGAGGCGGCGACAAGAGCTCCCCGGACCACCGCTGTTAGGCAGCAACCTCGCGAGCCTCCCGGCATACGACACCAGCTTTGGCGTCAGCTGCCGGAAGTGCTCGCGGAAACTCCACCGACTGTCGAGGACCAGTCCCAGGTACTTCATGGTACCCCCGACAGCGATGGAGGCGCCACCAACGGTGATCTCGGAACCTCGAGGCGGCCTCATCCGAGGCCCATAAAAGAAGATGGCCTCGGACTTCTCGAGGGCGACCGTGAGCCCTAGTGCCCTGATGCGGCGCACGACCTGCGCTACTCCCGCCGTAGCCAGGACCTTGGCGTCCCGGAAAGTGGGTCCTCGCGCGGTGACCAGGGTGTCGTCGGCGTAACAGAGTACGCCGACTCCCCGAAGAGTGGTACCGCGCAGGACCCAGTCGTACCCGACGTTCCACAGGAGCGGCCCGAGCACCGACCCCTGTGGAACACCGCAGGACATCTCCCTGCGGACCACTTCCGACCGGGACGGGTAACACACGGCCCGGTCTACGAAGTAGTCCGCAAGGACCCGCCTGAGGTACCACGGCACTTCGTGGTACCCCAGGGCCTCCGCTATGGCCTGCCAGGGGAGGGTATTGAAGGCGTTGGAGATGTCTAAAGAGACGGCCAACAACACCTCCCCCCGGCCAGTCACCTCCACGACGCTGTCTCTGAGACGGGAAATGGCGTCCAACGTCGATCTCCCGCGACGGAAGCCGAATTGGTCGCCGCTCAAGTTGGGCCCCGCCCCCTCCAGGTGCCGGACGAGACGCGCAGCGAGCACCCGCTCGAAAAGCTTGCACGTCTCGTCCAACAAAACGATGGGGCGGTAGGCCGACGGCGACTCCATCGGCCGCCCGTGCTTCCGTAGCAGCACGAGTCTGCCCTCCTTCCACCGTCGCGGGACCCTTCCCGACGCCAAAGACTCCGTCATCAAAGACAGCGTCGCCTCCCCGAAAGCCGGCATGACGGCGGCGATGACCCGCCCAGGGACGCCGTCCGGACCCGGGGCGCGGTTCTTAAGCTTCATCTTAAGAACCGCTACCCCTAACTCGGCTTCGGACACGGGCGGGACATCATGGTCCTCCACTGGCGCCGGCAAAGCCGCCATCTGCGGCGGGACCCACTCTTCCGCCTGTGCGGGGAAGAGGGTGCGGACCACCAAGTCGGCGAAGGCCGGCTCGAGCGACCGGGTGAGTGGGGGCGCCCAAGGCTTCAGCTTTTCGCATACCACCTTATACGGACGCCCCCACGGGTCCAGGTCGAGGCTCTCCAGCCACTCGACCCAGGCCGCCTCCTTAGCGGCCCTGATCCCCGCACAGAGTGCAGCTCGGGCCGCTCGGTAAGCGACGAGATGCTCCTCCTCCTGGACGAGGTCTCTGCCCCGACGCCTGCGGTAGCGGGTGTACGTCCGCTGGGCTGCGTGGCAAGCGGCGCGCAGCCCCGCCAGGTGCGGTTGCCACCAATACACCCGCCTCCGCGGCGGAGCAGGACCCCTCCGCCGCATCGCGGCATCGCAGACGCGAGACAGCGCCCCCGCAAGGCGGTCCGCCCCCGCGTCTACGTCCAGCACCTCGTCGCTTGACCCAGCGACCCATCGCTCCACGATAGCCGCCTCCCTGGCCGCATCCCGGTCCAGGGTGGCGAGCCGCCACCGCGGGCCCTCCCCCGCCAGGGGACGGCTCAGGTCCGCCGGAGCACCGGTGGGGGCCGCAGCGATGCCGAACCACACATACCGGTGGTCCGACAAGGTCTCGACCCCCTCGGCAACTCTCCAGCCATGCGCGCGGTTTGCCAGAGCGGGACTGGCGAACGTCAGATCCACTATGGATCCGCCCTGGGACCGCACGCATGTCTGCACCGCCCCCCGGTTGAGCAGCACGAGCCCAGTGGACACCGCCCACTCCTCCAACACCTCCCCCCGCGGGTCAGTTGCCGGGTTCCCCCACGCCATGGATTTGGCGTTGAAATCCCCGGCAACGACGGCGGGGGTGGGGTGCACGTCAGCCAACATTGCCCCGACTTCCACGAGCCATTGCTCGAAGTCGGCGAGGCTTCTGTTGGGTGAAAAGTACACCCCACACACTGCAATGTCTCCCAGTACGACGAGCACACAACCGTGTCCTCTCAGCACTCTGCTGTGAGACAGAGCGCCGCACTGGGAGACAATTGCCACCGAACCGTCGCGATCGCCGACCCAGTCGTCCCGGGTGCGAACGCAGTACGGCTCAGCGACAACGGCCACGGTCGCCTGCCACTGCGCAGCGGTCTGGAGCAAAAGATCCTGAGCCGCCGCACAGTGGTTGACGTTGGCCTGCAGTATGCTGGTGTTGGCCATCTACACTTGGGCGGTGTCCATCTCCTCCGGTGGCACTCGGGTTGCTACAGGTGGCTGACTATTGCCGCCACCTGTTTTGCCACCACGGCTTCGGCCGCCCCTTTTGGGGGCTCCCGCCGAGCAGCCCTTGGCGCCCAAGCGGTGGGCAGCTGCCATTCCCTTCACTGCACACGCCGGGCAGTGGGCCTCAGCCGCGCACCCCGCGGACTTGTGGCCGGGCTGGCCGCAGCGGAAGCATAGTCCGCTGCGATCCGCGGTGCACGCGCACTTTGCTCCGACGTGGCCCGGCTCGAGGCAGCGGAAGCAACGCTGCGGCCTGGGCGCGAGGAGGGTGGCTCGGACTTGAGTCCACCCCACGGTTAGGCGCCGGCCATCCGTCACCTTCCGTGCAGCCGCGATAGGGCACTTGACCCACACGGCTCCCTCGCGCCCAGGCGGTCGGACAACCGCGCCCACCTTAACGTTGGTGGCAGCGCAGTCTCCGACCTCCGCCACCATCGCCGCCACCCTCTCCGGCGTAGTGGCGTCGCTCAGACCGGTGATGCGCAACTCGACGCATCTCTCTGGCCTGGCGACGCGGACTCCATCTCCAAGGGCCTCCCTCAACCGCTCGGCGAGGGCGTCCGCCTTTTGGCTCTTCTCGGCCCCGGCCACCTCGAGGATTTTGCCCCCCGTGGCCGCCGTCCGGAACCGCAGGCCGTCGATACCGAGGCCCTTTAGGTCAATCGACCTTTCGGCCTCGGTCAAGATGGCCGCGTAGGTCATGCCCCTCTCCACGGCCTCACTCTGCAGAGTGAGGACCACGGCGGCGGTGCGGGGGGCGCGGAGCTTTTTCGCCCTCTTCTTGGCCGATCGCGAAGCGGCCGGCGCCGCTTTTGTGGGCGCTGGCGTCTTTTTGGGGCGTCCAGCAACCACACTCCACGTTTCCATAACGCCTTGCGGAGAGGACGAGGAGGCCGCTGGGGGACATGCCTGCCGGGAGGCTTGCGCCTCCACAGCCGCAGCGCTATTCCTCTTCCGCCTCCCTCTCCGCCCATTTCCCCTATCGTCGCCGTTTACGGCAGCCGGGGGCCCGGAACTGGAAGAAAGAGAGGCCCCGGCAGAGCAAGCGCCGGTTGGAGCGGCCGCGGACCGAGCAGGCGGCCTCTTCGGGCAAGGAGCAGCCGAGGCGGCCCGATCGGAGAGGATGGCGGGACCGGCGGGGCGGACGGCGGGGGGGCCGGCGGGGCGAACGACGGGGCCGGAAGGGCGGACGGCTGGACCGGCGGAGCGGACAGCCGAGTTGCGTGCGTCAGCCGCCAGTGGCGGACGCAGTCGCGGCTCCGGTAGCAGGCGGTCCGCGATCCCGTCCAGGCGAGCGTCGACCATGAACAGGATTTCCTCCCTTGTCATGGTGGGACCGGCGCTCGCCTGGATTTTCTTCATCCCCTCCATCTCCGCGCGGAGGGCCCTCAGCTCGCCCTGGAGTCGGACGACCTCGTCCGACTCTGTGCGGGCCCTGAGCTCCCGCGCGCTCTCCAGGATGGAGTTGGCAGCGGTCCTAAGGCTTTGGACGCACTGGCCCTTCAGTCTCGACGACTTCTGGGCCACCGCGTGTATTGTCCGGACCGCCTCCTCAATGGAGCCGGTCAGCTGCTCAGCCCGAAGGTCGTGAGCAGCCAACGACGGCATCGACAGCGCAGCTGGTGGCGGTGAGGGCGGGGGAGAGTCCCGCATGAAGCAGGCTCTCCTCGCCTCCCGTCGCTGGCGCTCCGTCGCCAACTCCTCCTCGGCCTGGAGCTCCAGCTCCCGCTCTCTGGCCTCCTGGAGCTCGGCCTTGGCCTTGGCGAGGCCGACGTACTGGCCCGTCGTCGGGGGACGGCCGCGACCCCGCTTGCCACCAGCTGGACTCTCACACGTCCCCGCCACGCACTCGCTCTCCGCGTCCGACTCGGCGAGGCGCTTGCGCCAGAGCCGGCTAGGTGACGGGGTGGGGGATCGCGAGCTCACCTCCATGAGGGTGCCCGTGCTGCTGTCGGACTCCGACAGCCGCACGGACATCCTGGTTAGGTCGCAGCGTGGTAGCCGCACTGACACCTCCCTGAGAACAACAGGGGATGGACTCGCGGGCTCCGATCCAGCTCCCGACCCGCCTGAATCCGCCCTGAGAAGGGCAGCATCCGGGCCGTCCAGAGCCGCCCCGACAAGGGCAACCCCAGACTCACCCTGGGCCGCCCTGAAAAGGGCAGCGTCAGGGCCGTCCGGAACCACCCCGACAGGGGCAGCCCCAGACACGGCCGACGCCGCCCTGACAAGGGCAGCATCGGACTCGTCTCGTTCTACAAAGCACTTGGTGCCCCTCCCGTATACTACGGGGCAGCTCTCCGCTGGAGCGGAGAGGTGGGATTCCCCCTTTCGGGGACCCACCCGGGAAGCAGTTTCATTACTTGTACTTGACATAATGCTTTGCGCTCCTTAGGGTGGAGCGCAAACCCGTAGCAACACGCCCGCTCTATGGCGGACGGATAAGGACGCCCTCGCGACTGGTCACCCACCAGCCACGCATCCCATCGCCGGGCGTCTAAGCTTGGGATTGGGGATTTTTATAGAGGTTTTCTCCTCGCAGCCCGAAGGCCCCCGGTCCCACACAATGTGAGATTACGGGTTTTGCCGACGGTGGCAGAAGCCTGCCCGGTAGCTGCGCAAGCGCAACCACCGAGCCCGCCGACAGGTGCGGAGCCCAAGTTGGACTCCGCCGGACGTCCAGCAACAGATTGCCACTGAACGTCCCCCCCGCCTGGTTTTGGTCCGCGCCGGCCGAGGCCGGTACCCCCCATATCTGGAGGGCGTTCCCCTATCCGCCACCTGGGGACGCGTCCGATGGGAGACCAGAAACTCCACACGGAAGGTTAGGTTAGGTTAGGTTAGGTTTTTTTTTTTTTTTGGTAACGCGGGGGAATGCATTTACGCACTTCACCACTCTGCTGTCAGGGGACAACAGAGCGGCTTCGTGTGGGACTCCCAGCCCGAGGGCTGGACTACCCACTAAACCCCCGCGGTGATCCTCCTCTCCTCTACCGGGTCGCGGGGTAGGCCAGAGGTTAAATCACCGCGACCCGGCAAGAGGTCGCCCCACTGGAGGGGCTCGACTGGTGGGGGAGCCAGGGTGGCTCCCCAGCGGCGCCCCCTGCCCCATCGCCCAAACGACGAGGCAAGGAAACGCCGCGTCTCCTCGGGGGGGCCATATAGGCCCCCATACGCTCCAATGCGCCGCCCCCCCCCAAGCCCCCGGACTAGAGGGGGGGCGGCGCATCGCTGCGAGGCCCGCCGCGTCGCTCACCAGCGCTTCTCTGAGAGCAGAGAAGGTGGAGAGCGAACGCGCGGGCCCTCTCTGTGCTGGAAGGCACCCCCGGATCACGCAGGGGCGCCTTCCGGCCCACCGTGTTAGAGGCGGAGAGTCCCCTGACCCCCCGCCCACGGCACTGATCCGACTGGTACGAGGCGCACAAGGCGCCCCCCCCAGCCGGACCTCCTCCTCTTGGTCGCTTGGGTCCCACTCCACGGTGTGAAGCAGGGCCCAAGCGACTAAACGGTCGCAGGGGACAGGGAGAGAGGCGCACCGCAATACCAGCACTCCTCTTCCCCTGCGACCCCACCGCGTCCGCCATCAGCCGGTGGCGGCCCCGGTAAGGCCGCGGCAGGCAGGGAGAGCGGCGCACCGTAATACCGGCACTCCTCTCCCGCCGCGGCCTCCTCCCTTCGGCTGCGATGCCGCCCATACGACATCGCAGCCCGCCTCAGTGGCGGTGCTGCCCATACAGCACCGCCACCTACTGACCGCTCAACTCGCGAGCGAGGAGCGGTCCCTCCTGGGTTGCTCTTAGTTTCACCGTGGGTGGCCGCACAACACCCACGGCTACTAAAGCCCCCTCGCCACGACAAGGCGGCAACCGTCGAGGGGGTCGAGGGGGAGGTTTTTTTTTTTTTTTTTTTGGTAACGCGGGGGAATGCATTTACGCACTTCACCACTCTGCTGTCAGGGGACAACAGAGCGGCTTCGTGTGGGACTCCCAGCCCGAGGGCTGGACTACCCACTAAACCCCCGCGGTGATCCTCCTCTCCTCTACCGGGTCGCGGGGTAGGCCAAAGGTTAAATCACCGCGACCCGGCAAGAGGTCGCCCCTCCAAGTGAGGGGCTCGACTGGTGGGGGAGCCAAAGTGGCTCCCCAGCGGCGCCCCCTGCCCCATCGCTACGACGGGGCAAGGAAACGCCGCGTCTCCTCGGGGGGGCCATATAGGCCCCCATACGCTCCAATGCGCCGCCCCCCCCCATCCCATTGCTAAAACAATGGGACTAGAGGGGGCGGCGCATCGCTGCGAGGCCCGTCGCGTCGCTCACCAGCGCTTCTCTGAGAACAGAGAAGGTGGAGAGCGAGCGCGCGGGCCCTCTCTGTGCTGGAAGGCACCCCCGGATCACGCAGGGGCGCCTTCCGGCCCGCCGTGTTAGAGGCTGAGGGTCCCCTGACCCTCCGCCCACGGCCCAGGTCCGACTGGTACGAGGCGCACAAGGCGCCCCCCCCAGCCGGACCTCCTCCTCTTGGTCGCTTGGGTCCCACTCCACGGTGTGAAGCAGGGCCCAAGCGACTAAACGGTCGCAGGGGATAGGGAGAGAGGCGCACCGCAATACCAGCACTCCTCTTCCCCTGCGACCCCACCGCGTCCGCCATCAGCCGGTGGCGGCCCCGGTAAGGCCGCGGCAGGCAGGGAGAGCGGCGCACCGTAATACCGGCACTCCTCTCCCGCCGCGGCCTCCTCCGTACGGCTGCGATGCCGCCCATACGGCATCGCAGCCCGCCTCAGTGGCGGTGCTGCCCATACAGCACCGCCACCTACTGACCGCTCGACTCGCAAGCGAGGAGCGGTCCCTCCGCGGTTGCTCTTGGTTTCACCGTGGGTGTGTTCCCGCCCGTAGGCCCCCACGGCTACTTAGCCCCCTCGCCACGACAAGGCGGCAACCGTCGAGGGGGGTCGAGGGGGAGGTTAGGTTAGGTTAGGTTAGGTTAGGTTAGGTTTTTTTTTTTTTTTTTTTGTGGTGGGCACACGGTGAAAATCCATCATGGACGCCAGGGAAGGGAGGCCCTGGCAGTGTCGGACTCCTACCGACTAAAAACACCGTGTACCCACTGTGTGTGAGGTATACCCAGGAGGGGCCGCGCTTTCGGTTTACACTTTCCCTCCAGAGGTATGGGTGATTATGGGTGTAAGTGTAAGTATTTTTGTGGAGTAGTGATTTTGGTGGGATATAATGTAGGTATAAATATAATTATCAATATATATGTATGAATATGAATATAAATATATAATAATATATAATTATAAAGAATGGTATGAAGTGTTTAATTGATGAACGAATATTTATAAGGTAGATAAGCTTAAAATTTGTTGGAATTAGTGACTGGACACTTGTGTTATTACATAAACTATAGTTGTGTTATTGCAGAATCTAAAGATTGGAGATTATTTACAAGGTGGGTAAAATTAGAGTTAGCAATGAATGTTGACTTATAACATTACACTTAATGAAGTAGATTAACTAGATTAACTTTTTATTAGCTTAGACTTAAGTTAGCTTAGAATTTTATCAGTGATTTTTTTTTTTTTTTTTTTTTTTTTTTTTTTTTTTTTTTTTTTTTTTTTCCTGGTAGCTTAGACGTTAGTTAGCTTAGATTTTTTTTTTTTTTTTGTTTTTTATTTATTAATTATTTTTTTTTTTTTTTTTTTAATTTATTTTATTATTATTATTACACTTATTATATTACACTTATAACATTGCGCTTAACTAACTTACTACTATACTGATGATACTTCGTGACTGGGCAGTTATGTTATTACATGTACTACAGTTATATCATTGCAGTATCCAACGATTAATGATTATTTACAATGTAGATAAACTTAGAATTTACCAATTAAATCCTTTAATTTACATTTATGCTATATACAGGCATTTACATTAGTCACTTTCCTCTGACTCGCTGCCGGAACTCAAGTGCGGCTGCCGGGCTCCAACTAAGCCGATGAAGGACATCCTCACGCCATGTACGCCAAGGAGAGCCTCTCTCGGAGGAACAAGCTCTCTGGGGCAGGTTGTTCGTGGGGCTATTGTGTTATAGTGAAACAGCCTGGGGTACTCGGGGTGGTCTCTCAGTCTCCCGTTTAGGTAGTTGGAGTGTTTGGTTTTGAAGTGTCTCTAATTATGTTTCTGCTTGTAAAGAAGGACCCGCACAGCACGCATTGCGTTCCCCCTTTACCTCGGTTGTTAATGCCAACCGGGTGAGTGTGCGGCATGTTTGGCGTTTGTTGCCGGCCTGAGGTAGCTGTAGGTCCAGATTGATTGGCGCGAGGCGTGGGCACGGAGCAAGAGGGAGCCGGCAGTGCGCCGCGCTCGTCCCCGCGTGAAGGAGTCGCGGGGACAGAGTGCGGCGGGACGCGCTCACTCGAGGCGCTCGGTGGGGGGTCGGGTGTGGGTATGGGTACTCAGGAGAGGCTAGCATTTATATTCTCAGAGGGCACAGGGGGCAGCCCATTGTCAGCGTGGAGACCGCGTTCCCTATAAAGCGAGCCAAGGGCGGCATTCAGCTGGGAGTCGAGCGCAGGTGTAGGTGGTCTGGTGACCGCGTCGTGGATTCCAGTGCAAGCGCCCTGAGTCTCTTGTCGCAGCAACACGCGTGAAAGATTGTTGTTGGCTTGTGTTAGCATCAAATTGATGTAGAGAGTTTGTTGGAGGGTGTCCCTGGCGCCTTGCAACTCAAGCTTGACGGCCGCCAATTCCTGCCTCACGGTGCTGAGCTCGAGTACAGAGGCCTCGCAGTGGTCGCATGTGGCCGACATAGTTGGTATTAGATGTCAGAAATAATTGAAATAGAAAATACTATATTATATAACGTACAGCATACAATAACAATTGTTAAAGGGTAGCGACACCTAATCATTGGATACAATACAGGTAGCTGCAGTGACGGCTGACATTCTTATTATGATTAGATTGTTAAACTTACAATAGTGATATCAGTTGACGATGACTTAAGCATAGTACATAATTGTATAAATGAAAGTGTAACACTAAGCCGTATTGACTGTGAAGGTGGTAGTATTGTTTTGTAGTACACGTGTATGCCATAATAAATTCAATACAATATTTAATATAGTACAATATTTAATATATTACTATAAATGACCGTTAAATATATATTAAGTACCATTAAAATGTTTAAGATTAAATAATATGAAACATGTTAGAAGTGTCGTGTAATAGGTGATCGAGTCGTTGTAGGGTGTTATGTTGGTCAATTCGAGGTGGGACATAAATAGAAGTTAAATTTAGTCTCTTACCGGTGTTATCTGAGACTTGTATGGTGCAAGTGTTGGAGTCAGAAGATTTAGCCATACCGAGCGTGCTGAAGGCGTTGGTTTTAGTTAAAATGACAGCTTGAACGGGACGATCGGATGAAAATTGGTGTGTAGTGTAGCCGGAAATATTCTTGAAATTACGGTTTCTACCAGTGTAAGGTTCACATATAAAGGCGATATCGCAGTCGTTATTAGTGAGGAATATTTCTAAGTCGTGAAGTGCGCTTCTGCCATGGCCAAGGTTGATCTGTATACATTTATAACAAAAATTGCGGTTGATTGATCGGTGAGTAACGTGTAGTGAGTTAGGAGCCATAATCGATGCGGCTGCGGGTCTTTTCTGTCATATGCTGAACCCGGGGGCAGAAGTTGGAGGTGGCGCTGTGTGTGGTGGGCTTATGTGTGTTATGTTTTTTGTTATAGTCTAAACAGTTGAGGCATTTCGCAGCTTCAGGGTCTTTTTTATCTGGGCAGTTTTTGTACGTGTGAGTATGTGAGGCGCAATGGGAGCAGGCCGTCGCCTCCGAGGTGCATCGGGCGCGAGTGTGGCCGAATTGTAGGCAGCTAAAGCACTGCAACATGGGGACGTAGTCTTCCACGTGAATCCTTTGGTGGTCCACGTTTAATTTTCCGGCCTCGGTCGCGGCTTTCCAGATCGGAGGCGACACCATTAGTACCGCGTTGTATAGTTTTTGGCTCTTGTTGCCTCGTTTATATTTGAACTCAAGATCTTGTTTGTGGGGGTTTATGTCCGTAATAGTTTTATTCTGAGAGATAATAATCTCACAGAGCTCCTCAGGTGGCATATCAGCCGGGACGCCCTTAAGTATTATCATTGGCTTAAGGCTCTTGGCGGTTTCCGCCTCCAGTTGGCAGTTTGATTTTTCAAGCTTTTCGAGCGCTACTCGTCTGTGCTCCAGGCTGTCAAACTCCACACGAATTTTGTTGTTGGAAACATGTTTCACGGCAGCCGGTGTGAACTGCGTGTCTCTAAAAGACACGCTCTGTCGCCAGCGCTGCATGGTCTCCTCCGAGCTCTTCGCTTGGCCCTTGGAGGAGACAATGATTGCCGGTTTGGTTGAGGGCAGAGAGGGCTTTTTGTTTTCAGTAGGGCCAGCCGCTATTGATGCATATGTAGCCCTAGCATGTGGGAATGTCGGTGGTTTGGACTGGAGTTTTGCAACCTCCTCCTTGATTGTCTCCCTGATCATCATGACGGAGGCCTTGTCTAATGTTGTAGTGGTTGTTTGGGAGTCGGCAGTGGCGGCGCTTCTAGCGCAGAATACTTGGACGGAGAGCTCGATGCCGCGGACCAAGCCGATGATGTCACTTTTGTTGCTCTTTGTAAGACTTTTGCCCTCGCTGAGCTTGGAGAGGATGGCTTGGGTTTTTGCGAGGAGGTCTGCTTTTAGTTTGTCAGTTTCAGACTCTGACAGACATTCATCTGCCTCAGCCTGCCCTAGACCCGCCAGTTGGGAGGCAGCCCGGGAGAACGCAGGCAGCGGTTGAGGTAGTAGGGGTTGTGGTTGTAGCTCCGGCAAGGTTGGAGGGATATTGGCAGGTGTGGCGGATACCGAGTCTTGGCTGCCATATTTAAGAGGAGTGAAGTTGGAGCAGTCGAGATCATCATCGCCAGAAGGGCGTGGAGGCTGTTTAATGGGTGATCTTAACATGGTTATAGTCAACTTAAATGATAGAAACAAGTCATTGAGTATCGGAAATTAAGAGCACTTACAGGCGGCGCTAGGGATTTTCTTCACCTCCGGCAAACGAGTGACACGCGGTGACTCCGGTGACCTGTCACCAGGTGACATGCGGCAACTCCGGCGACACACGGCAACTTGAGGTGACTTGTCACCGGTGACTCGAAGTGACTCCGGCGACCCGTCACCGAGTGACAAACGGTGACTTGAGGTGACTCGAGGTGACTCCGGCGACTTGTCACCAAGTGACAAACGGTGACTTGAAGGGACCTGTCACCGATGACTCGAGGTGACTGCGGTGACCTGTCACTGAGTGACAGACGGTGACTTGAGGAGACCTGTCACCGGTGACTCGAGGTGACTCCGGCGACTTGTCACCGAGTGACAAACGGTGACTTGAAGGGACCTGTCACCGGTGACTCGAGGTGACACCCGGTGACTTGAGGTGACTTGTAGACGACTTTTAAAGAAACACTTGGTGACACTGAGAGACACTAGGCGACTTGTCGTCGACCCGTAACCAACACTTGGTGACACTTGGTGACTTGTAGTCAACTTGTAACCGACACTTAGAACTGGGAGACAAAAGGTGACCTAAAGTGACATGTTGCCGACTTGTCACCAACACTTGGTGACACTTGGTGACTTGTAGTCAACTTGTAACCGACACTTAGTGAGAACTGGGAGACAAAAGGTGACCTAAGGTGACTTGTTGCCAACTTGTCACCAACACTTGGTGACACTTGGTGACTTGTAGACAACTTGTAACCGACACTTAGTGAGAACTGGGAGACAAAAGGTGACCTAAAGTGACATGTTGCCGACTTGTCACCAGCACGCGAAAGCTCGACTAGTCCGGTAGACGGCTCGGAGGAGACTGGTTAGGTTAGGTTAGGTTAGGTTAGGTTAGGTTAGGTTCCCCAGCCGTGGAAGGTGGGTAAACTTGTCCTGCTGAGGAAGGAGGGCCGACCGGCGGACTTGCCATCAGGCTACCGCCCGCTCGTTCTCTTGGATGAGGTGGGGAAGCTGTTCGAGCGCATCCTGGTGGCCCGACTCGTGCGGCACATGGAGACGGTGGGGCCGGACCTTTCCGAGGCCCAATTTGGATTCCGGCACTTCCGGTCCACCGTCGACGCGATCCGCAGAGTGAAGGGGATGGCGGAGGAGGCGCTGGCGGGACGCGATATGTTACTCGCTGTTTCGCTCGACATAGCGAACGCGTTTAACACCCTCCCCTGGGCCTGCATTGAGGAGGCGCTCCGGTACCACGGCTTCCCGGAGCACATGCGCCGCATCATCGGAGCTTACCTCTCCGAGAGGGAGATCCGGTATCCGGCGCGGGACGAGTGGGCGGCGAAACCCATGTCACGCGGCGTTCCGCAGGGTTCGGCCCTTGGCCCTACGCTGTGGAACATCGGCTTCGACTGGGTGCTGCGGGGTGCGCTACCGAAGGGGGCCGGCGTGACCTGCTATGCGGATGACACGCTGGTCACCTCCCGCGGCGCTAACTTTAGCGAAGCGGCCGCGCTCGCTACCGCGAGTGTAGAGGAGGTGCTTCAGCGCATCCGAGGACTGGGGCTGGAGGTGGCGCTCCACAAATGCGAGGCCCTGTGCATTCATGGGCCGCGGAGGGGGCCGCCGAATGGGGCTCGAGTGACGGTGGATGGGGTGGGGATCGATGTCGGGTCGGCCATGCGCTACCTCGGCATCGTTCTGGACTCTCGTCTGACGTTTTGCGAGCACTTCCGACGGCTCGCGCCGCGACTCATGGCCGCGTGCAGTGCCCTCGGCCGCCTGCTGCCGAACGTCGGTGGGCCGAATGCGGCTTGCCGGCGGCTTTACGCGCTGGTGGTGCGGTCGATGGCGCTGTACGGAGCACCCGTGTGGGAGGACTCCCTGGGGCGGGCGAACAGGGCCCTGCTGCACCGTCCGCAGAGGGCTATTTGCCTGCGAATGGTGCACGGCTACCGCACCGTCTCTTACGAGGCGGCGTGTGTGCTGGCTGCTTGCCTGCCCTGGGAGATGGATGCACGTGTGCTCACGCTGGTGTACGACCGCGTCGCCGAGTGCCGGGCCGCGGGGGAGCCCCCGTCGAGGGAGGAGATGCTGCGTTGGCGCATGCGAGCTCGCAGACGTCTGCTCATCAGATGGCTGCGCGCACTCGAGGAGCCTACGGCGGGCCACGACACTATCGCCGCGGTGAGGCCGGTTCTCGAGCGTTGGCTGACGAGGAGGCACGGAGTCCTCTCCTTCCACCTTACGCAGCTCCTCTCGGGGCACGGTTGCTTCGGGAGATATCTGTGGAGGGTGGCGGGAGCGGAACCCACACCCGAGTGCCACCACTGCGGTCACGACGAGGACACGGCACATCACACGTTGGTGGAGTGCCCGGCGTGGGCGGACGAGAGGGCGGCGCTGACTGTCGTGATAGGGGTGGACCTGTCGCTGCCGGCCGTCGTGCGCTCGATGGTCGACAGCGAGGTAGCTTGGCGGGCCGTCCAGGACTTCGCTGAGGCAGTCATGACTGCTAAAGAGGAGGCTGAGAGGCAGCGCGAGCGTGACCCCGAGGCACGGCGCGGAAGGCGGGAGCGCAGAAGGCGCAGAGCGGGTGTCGGTCAGAGGGTGCAAGACCCGGGGTAGGTCTTGCGCCTGAATGACGAAGTGTCGGTCGGCGCCGTGTCTAGTGTCCCTGACACGGCGGTCGGCAAGATAGAGGGATGAAAGTGATTTCATGAATGAGGATTAATTTATGGGGCGGCGGGCACCAGCCGCGCCGCCCGCGCACGCGAGGAGTGCGTGAGTAAATGTGATGGATGAACGGTGCAGAGGTCGTGCTGAATCTGGAGTTGTGATCTGGGTAGCATGACCGGCACATAAGACGAGGAGAGGGATGGCGCTCAGGTCGTGCCTGCTGGCTGGCGCGGAGCGCTCGTCACTGACCTGCGACCCGCGTCTAGTACGGTACGATCAGCGACAGAAGAAGAATGAATGGCTCGTTATACATGCCGGACCGCGGGCCGGGCGTTACCACGCGCTTGCCCCGCGATCCGAATGGTGTGCCGAGCAGATATACCAGGTGATGGATGAGTGGTGCTCGGATCGTGCTAGATCGACGTGGAGCGGGCGCCACCACACGTGCGACCCACGATCGTAACTGGTGCGACCGTCACATAAGACGAGGAGAGGGATGGCGCTCAGATCGTGCCTTCCGGCTGGCGCGGAGCGCTCGTCACTGACCTGCGACCCGCGTCTAGTACGGTACGATCAGTGACAGAAGATGAATGAATGGCTCGTTATACATGCCAGACCGCAGGCCGGGCGTCACCACGCGCTTGCCCCGCGATCGGAATGGTGTGCCGAGCAGAAACACAAGGTGATGGAAGAGTGGTGCTAGGTACGTGCTAGATCGACGTGGAGCGGGCGCCACCACACGTGCGACCCACGATCGTAACTGGTGCGACCAGCACAACAAACAAGATATGATGGATGCTATGATGAAGAGAATGGGGGTAGCGGAGCGCCTATGGCTCCTCCACCGCTACCCTATGCGGAAACGCAAAAGGTGGGGACGGGGTCGCCAGCCGAGTTGCGGAGGTGTCTTTGCGAATCACGTAGCTCGGTGTGAATGGCGAGAGACGGAACACCGGAGGGGTTTTAGTGGGTGCAAGCCCCACATAACTCGGCGTTTTCCCCGAGACGCCGGGTATCTGTCAGAGATTTCCCCTCCGAAAAAAAAAAAAAAAAAAAAAAAAAAAAAAAAAAAAAAAAAAAAAAGGTTAGGTTAGGTTAGGTTAGGTTTTTTTTTTTTTGGTAACGCGGGGGAATGCATTTACGCACTTCACCACTCTGCTGTCAGGGGACAACAGAGCGGCTTCGTGTGGGACTCCCAGCCCGAGGGCTGGACTACCCACTAAACCCCCGCGGTGATCCTCCTCTCCTCTACCGGGTCGCAGGGTAGGCCAAAGGTTAAATCACCGCGACCCGGCAAGAGGTCGCCCCTCCACGTGAGGGGCTCGACTAGTGGGGGAGCCAAAGTGGCTCCCCAGCGGCGCCCCCTGCCCCATCAATACGACGGGGCAAGGAAACGCCGCGTCTCCTCGGGGGGGCCATAAAGGCCCCCATACGCTCCAATGCGCCGCCCCCCCACATCACACTGCTAAAACAATGGGACTAGAGGGGGCGGCGCATCGCTGCGAGGCCCGTCGCGTCGCTCACCAGCGCTTCTCTGAGAACAGAGAAGGTGGAGAGCGAGCGCGCGGGCCCTCTCTGTGCCGGAAGGCACCCCCGGATCACGCAGGGGCGCCTTCCGGCCCGCCGTGTTAGAGGCGGAGAGTCCCCTGACCCCCCGCCCACGGCACTGATCCGACTGGTACGAGGCGCCCGGAGGCGCCCCCCCCAGCCGGACCTCCTCCTCTTGGTCGCTTGGGTCCCACTCCACGGTGTGAAGCAGGGCCCAAGCGACTAAACGGTCGCGGAGCTGCCCAAACAGCACCGCCACCTACTGACCGCTCAACTCGCAAGCGAGGAGCGGTCCCTCCGCGGTTGCTCTTTGTTTCACCGTGGTCCCGCAACCACGGCTACTAAAGCCCCCTCGCCACGACAAGGCGGCAACCGTCGAGGGGGAGGTTAGGTTTTTTTTTTTTTTTTTTGGTTTTTTTTTTTTTGTTTTTTTTTTGGTTACGCGGGGGAATGCATTTACGCACTTCACCGCTCTGCTGTCAGGGGACAACAGAGCGGCTTCGTGTGGGACTCCCAGCGACACGGAGCTGGCATAACCTCCGTGACGACTGGACTACCCACTAAACCCCCGCGGTGATCCTCCTCTCCTCTACCGGGTCGCGGGGTAGGCCATAGGCTAAATCACCGCGACCCGGCAAGAGGTCGCCCCGTGAGGGGCTCGACTGGTGGGGGAGCCAGAGTGACTCCCCAGCGGCGCCCCCTGCCCCATAGCAACGCCTCATACGATGGGGCAAGGAAACGCCGCGTCTCCTCAGGGGGGCCCTATAGGCCCCCATACGCTCCAACGCGCCGCCCCCCCCCGACCCATTGCCCATACAATAGGACAAGAGGAGGGCGGCGCATCGCTGCGAGGCCCGTCGCGTCGCTCACCAGCGCTTCTCTGATGAAGCAGAGAAGGTGGAGAGCGAGCGCGCGGGCCCTCTCTGTGCTGGAAGGCACCCCCGGATCACGCAGGGGCGCCTTCCAGCCCGCCGTGTTAGAGGCAGAGGGTCCCCTGACCCTCCGCCCACGGCCCTCTGGTCCGACTGGTACGAGGCGCACGAGGCGCCCCCCCCAGCCGGACCTCCTACTCTTGGTCGCCTGGGTCCCGCTCCACGATGTGAAGCAGGGCCCAAGCGACGCCACCTCCGACCGCTCCAAGGAGCGGTCCCTCCGTGGTTGCTCTTAGTTTCACCGTGGGTGGCCGTCTAACACCCACGGCTACTTAGCCCCCTCGCCACGACAAGGCGGCAACCGTCGAGGGGGGGGGGAGGTTAGGTTTTTTTTTTTTTTTTTTTGGTAACGCGGGGGAATGCATTTACGCACTTCACCACTCTGCTGTCAGGGGACAACAGAGCGGCTTCGTGTGGGACTCCCAGCCCGAGGGCTGGACTACCCACTAAACCCCCGCGGTGATCCTCCTCTCCTCTACCGGGTCGCGGGGTAGGCCAAAGGTTAAGTCACCGCGACCCGGCAAGAGGTCGCCCCACTGGAGGGGCTCGACTGGTGGGGGAGCCAGAGTGGCTCCCCAGCGGCGCCCCCTGCCCCATCGCAACGACGGAGCAAGGGAACGCCGCGTCTCCTCAGGGGGGCCATATAGGCCCCCATACGCTCCAATGCGCCGCCCCCCCCCATCCCATTGCTAAAACAATGGGACTAGAGGGGGCGGCGCATCGCTGCGAGGCCCGTCGCGTCGCTCACCAGCGCTTCTCTGAGAACAGAGAAGGTGGAGAGCGAGCGCGCGGGCCCTCTCTGTGCTGGAAGGCACCCCCGGATCACGCAGGGGCGCCTTCCGGCCCGCCGTGTTAGAGGCGGAGAGTCCCCTGACCCCCCGCCCACGGCACTGATCCGACTGGTACGAGGCGCCCGGAGGCGCCCCCCCCAGCCGGACCTCCTCCTCTTGGTCGCTTGGGTCCCACTCCATGGTGTGAAGCAGGGCCCAAGCGACTAAACGGTCGCAGGGGACAGGGAGAGAGGCGCACCGCAATACCAGCACTCCTCTTCCCCTGCGACCCCACCGCGTCCGCCATCAACCGGTGGCGGCCCCGGTAAGGCCGCGGCAGGCAGGGAGAGCGGCGCACCGTAATACCGGCACTCCTCTCCCGCCGCGGCCTCCTCACTTCGGCTGCGATGCCGCCCATACGGCATCGCAGCCCGCCTCAGTGGCGGTGCTGCCCATACAGCACCGCCACCTACTGACCGCTCGACTCGCAAGCGAGGAGCGGTCCCTCCGCGGTTGCTCTTGGTTTCACCGTGGGTGTGTTCCCGCCCGTAGGCCCCCACGGCTACTTAGCCCCCTCGCCACGACAAGGCGGCAACCGTCGAGGGGGGGGGGAGGTTAGGTTAGGTTTTTTTTTTTTTTTTTTTTTTTTTTTTTTTTTTTTTTTTTTTTTTTTTTTTTTTTTTTTTTTTTTTTTTTTTTTTTTTTTTTTTTTTTTTTTTGGTAACGCGGGGGAATGCATTTACGCACTTCACCACTCTGCTGTCAGGGGACAACAGAGCGGCTTCGTGTGGGACTCCCAGCCCGAGGGCTGGACTACCCACTAAACCCCCGCGGTGATCCTCCTCTCCTCTACCGGGTCGCGGGGTAGGCCAAAGGTTAAATCACCGCGAACCGGCAAGAGGTCGCCCCTCCACGTGAGGGGCTCGACTGGTGGGGGAGCCATGGTGGCTCCCCAGCGGCGCCTCCTGCCCCATCGCTACGACGGGGCAAGGAAACGCCGCGTCTCCTCGGGGGGGCCATATAGGCCCCCATACGCTCCAATGCGCCGCCCCCCCACATCACATTGCTAAAACAATGGGACTAGAGGGGGCGGCGCATCGCTGCGAGGCCCGTCGCGTCGCTCACCAGCGCTTCTCTGAGAACAGAGAAGGTGGAGAGCGAGCGCGCGGGCCCTCTCTGTGCCGGAAGGCACCCCCGGATCACGCAGGGGCGCCTTCCGGCCCGCCATGTTAGAGGCGGAGAGTCCCCTGACCCCCCGCCCACGGCACTGATCCGACTGGTACGAGGCGCCCGGAGGCGCCCCCCCCCAGCCGGACCTCCTCCTCTTGGTCGCTTGGGTCCCACTCCACGGTGTGAAGCAGGGCCCAAGCGACTAAACGGTCGCGATGCTGCCCATACAGCACCGCCACCTACTGACCGCTCAACTCGCAAGCGAGGAGCGGTCCCTCCGCGGTTGCTCTTTGTTTCACCGTGGTCCCGCAACCACGGCTACTAAAGCCCCCTCGCCACGACAAGGCGGCAACCGTCGAGGGGGAGGTTTTTTTTTTTTTTTTTTTGGTAACGCGGGGGAATGCATTTACGCACTTCACCACTCTGCTGTCAGGGGACAACAGAGCGGCTTCGTGTGGGACTCCCAGCCCGAGGGCTGGACTACCCACTAAACCCCCGCGGTGATCCTCCTCTCCTCTACCGGGTCGCGGGGTAGGCCAGAGGTTAAGTCACCGCGACCCGGCAAGAGGTCGCCCCTCCACATGAGGGGCTCGACTGGTGGGGGAGCCAAAGTGGCTCCCCAGCGGCGCCCCCTGCCCCATCGCTACGACGGGGCAAGGAAACGCCGCGTCTCCTCGGGGGGGCCATATAGGCCCCCATTCGCTCCAATGCGCCGCCCCCCCCCATCCCATTGCTAAAACAATGGGACTAGAGGGGGCGGCGCATCGCTGCGAGGCCCGTCGCGTCGCTCACCAGCACCTCTCTGAGAACAGAGAAGGTGGAGAGCGAGCGCGCGGGCCCTCTCTGTGCTGGAAGGCACCCCCGGATCACGCAGGGGCGCCTTCCGGCCCGCCGTGTTAGAGGCGGCGGGTCCCCTGACCCTCCGCCCACGGCCCTGGTCCGACTGGTACGAGGCGCACAAGGCGCCCCCCCCCAGCCGGACCTCCTCCTCTTGGTCGCCCGGGTCCCGCTCCACAGTGTGAAACAGGGCCCAGGCGACTAGACGGTCGCAGGGGATAGGGAGAGAGGCGCACCGCTATACCAACAATCCTCTTCCCCTGCGACCCCACCGCGTCCGCCATCAGCCGGTGGCGGCCCCGGTAAGGCCGCGGCAGGCAGGGAGAGCGGCGCACCGTAATACCGGCACTCCTCTCCCGCCGCGGCCTCCTCCCTTCGGCTGCGATGCCGCCCATACGACATCGCAGCCCGCCTCAGTGGCGGTGCTGCCCATACAGCACCGCCACCTACTGACCGCTCAACTCGCAAGCGAGGAGCGGTCCCTCCGCGGTTGCTCTTGGTTTCACCGTGGGTGTGTTCCCGCCCGTAGGCCCCCACGGCTACTTAGCCCCCTCGCCACGACAAGGCGGCAACCGTCGAGGGGGGTCGAGGGGGAGGTTAGGTTAGGTTAGGTTAGGTTAGGTTAGGTTATAGTCTGCGTCGGTACGCCATTGCGAGTAGATGTGTGCGCTGTTCGCTACTTTGCAAATAAGTACCCGCAGCAATTGCTTTTGTTTATTTATTAGTAAATAAAAGTGTGAAGTGCCTGCATACGTGTGCATCTGCGTTTGGCGTGTGCGTGCGTAGTGCACGTTATAAGCTACGATGGATGCGGCCGCGGCGCCTGGCGCCGATCTGTCGGCTGCCGGCGCCGCTATGGCGGGAGACGGCGAGGCGTCTGGCGGCGGCGCTCGAACTACCCACGAGGGAAAAAAACCAACTCGCGGTAAGTTGTGGGTGGTGGCAGCGAGGAAGCGAGGCCGCTCCACTGAGTCGGATGGGTCGTGGGACTCTGAGCCAGATGGCGAGGAGGAGACGGCTTTGCTCCCAAAGGTGTCCCGCGTAGGGACGCGCGGCGGTGTCGCCGCAAGGGCCCGTGGCAGAACGGCGAAGCGCGGCGGCGCCCGTAGAACGGCTGGTGAGGCGAAGGAGGCCGCCCGCGAAGAGCAGAAGCTCTGCGCGCAGGCAGAGGTGGCGAGCCTTACGGCTCAGTACTATCGTCGGTCGACATCGCCGCGTGCCTCGACGTCAGCGGCGTTCGCGGGGGGCGTCGTACCGGTGGGGGAACTTGTGGCTCAGATAAACTCGGCTATTCTATACATAGCTGAAGTGGGCCGCAAGTCCAAAAATATAAAGGGCGAGCTGCTTGGTGGCCTGAAGAAGGCTACGGCGGCGATCGGGGACGCTGTTGCGGAACTGAGTGTCCGCACGGCTACCGCCGAGACCCGCCGTGTCTCCGAGGAGAACGCCCGCCTCCGCGCTAGGGTCGACGAGCTGGAGAAGGCGAGCCGTGCCCCTGTTGTGGCACCCGTGCAGGCTGCCGCCGCCACTGTTCGCGCTTTGCCTGCTGCTGCTGCCGCTGTTCGTGCCTCGCCGGCTGCCGCCGCCGCGCGTGTGCCGCCGGCGGCTGACTCCGGGCGTGTACGGCTGCCGGCCGTTGCCGGATCGGCGCGAGCACCGGCGACTGCTGTGGCACGTGTGACCCACGGGTCGCCGGCCGCGACGGCGCGTGGGCCGCCGGCCGCCACGGCGCGTGGGCCGCCGGCCGTCGCGGTGCGTGTGCCGCCGGCGGTCGCGATGCGTGGGCCGCCGGCCGCTATGGTGCGTGGGCCGCCGGCCGCTACGGTGCGTGGGCCGCCGGCCGTCACGGTGCGTGTGCCGCCGGCCGTAACGGTGCGTGGGCCGCCGGTCGTCTCTGTGCGAGGTCCGCCGGCGGCCGCGGTACGCGGGCCGCCGCTCGCCGCCGTGCGCGGGTCAACGCCCGCCGCGGTGCGCGGTTCGCCAGCCGCCGTGGTGCGTGCCGCGCCGGCCCCCGGCGCCGGCGTGCGCGCTACGGTGTCGGCGGCTGCTGCTCGGGTGGCGGCGGCACGTGTTGCTACACGCGGCACATATGCGGGTGCGGTGGCTGGCGGACGTGTTAGCTGCTCGCCCGCTTCTGCCAGCGGGCGTGCGGTAGGCGCGCACGGCGACTTGCCCGCGACGGCGACGAGTGTGAGGGAGGACGCGGCGACCGCCCGCTCGCCACCCGCCGCTTGTGTGGATGATGAGACGAACGACGTCGACGTCGAGGTGATCGACGACACGCCGACTGCTGCCTCGCCCGCGGACTGGGTGGTGCACGAGACACCCGCCCGCCGTCGCCGGCGTCGTAGGACGATGGCGGCGCGTCGGGTACCCGACGGCGAGCTGTCGGGGCCCGCCTCTGCGTCCGTCCCGCTCGCGGGACCAGTGACGGCGGTGGCTCGTGGGACCGCGGGGACGCCACCCACGCCGGGCCAGCTGGCCGCGCGCAAGCTGCGTCTGCCGCGTTCTGCTGCAGTTGTTATTACGCTGCAGCCGGAGGCGATGGAAGCGGGCATGACGTATGCGCAGGTGATTTCGGAAGCGAGGTCAAAAATTGACATCGCTTCGCTTGAAATCACCTCGCTGCGGTTCAAGCGATCGGTCACCGGGGCGCGGGTGCTGGAGGTGGCGGGGGCGGGTGCCGCGAGTGCTACCAAGGCGGACGCGCTGGCCCGAAAACTGGAGGAGGTTCTCGGCTCGCAGACTGCGAGAGTTTCGAGGCCGATCAAGTCCGCAGAACTGCGGGTGTTCGGCCTCGACGATTCCGTCACAGCGGACGAGGTGACCGCTGCGGTGGCTCGCTCGGGTGAATGTGAACGGGGGGCGGTAAAGTGCGGTGAGGTGCGCCCTGGCGCGACCGGCGCTTGCGCAGCTTGGGTGCGCTGCCCCGTGTCTGCGGCGAAGAAGGTCCTCGCGGCGGGCCGCCTCTCAGTCGGATGGGGCATGGCCCGAGTAGAGCTGCTGACGGCGCGCCCACTGCGCTGCTACAGGTGCTTGGAGCCTGGCCACACGCGTGCGCTATGCCCGTCGACGGAGGACCGCAGTGATCTGTGTTATCGCTGCGGTGAGCCCGGCCACAAGGCCGGCGCCTGCCACGCCACGCCGCGCTGCACCCTGTGCGCGGCGGCGGGTAGGCCTTCTGAGCACACGTGCGGCAGCAAAGCCTGCCCTGCACCGAGGAGAGCGCCGGCGGCGAGTCTGGGCCCACAGGCCCCTCCCCAGCCACAGCGCCAGCCGACCCCCGGTGCAGGGGCGGCTACTGCGGAGGCTGACATGGACACTGCCGCGTAAATGGCCACGTGCAGATTCCTGCAGGCCAATCTGAACCATTGCGCGAGAGCACAGGACTTGCTGATCCAGAGCCTTGCGCAGTGGCAGATACACGTGGCGGTTGTCGCTGAGCCTTACCGGGTTCCGGCGCACGCCGGCTGGGCGGGTGACGACGACGGCACTGTCGCATTGGTCGTGAGGACGGGCGCTGGGGCACCACCGTTGGAGCGGCTGTCGAAGGGGCGCGGGTGGGTCGCGGGGGAGGTCGATGGCACGATGATCGTCGCCGTGTACTTCTCTCCGAACGGCTCACTTGCGCAGTTCGAGCGATACCTCCGCCAGCTCGAAGTGTTGGTGGCCGGGCGCCGTCCTCGCCACGTACTCGTCGCTGGGGACCTCAACGCCAAGTCACCGATGTGGGAGTCCACGGTGACAAACGCGCGAGGCAGGGAGGCGGAGGACTGGGCCGTTGCGGGAGGATACACGGCACTGAACAGGGGAGGGGTGCACACTTGTGTACGACACGAGGGAGGATCGGTCGTGGACGTCACGTTTGCGACACACTCCCTTGCGCGCCGCGTCACGGGTTGGGAAGTCTTGGAGGAGGTAGAAACTCTGTCGGACCACCGATACATTCGGTTCGATGTGACGGCCCTCTCTACGGCTCCGACCGACCTGTGGCACCCTCTGCCGGGAGAGCCCCCGCGCTGGGCTGTCAAACAGCTGGACAGGGAGCTGCTGCACGAGGCTGCCGAGGTTGAGGCCTGGGTCAAGGGCTCCGCCGCCAGCCCCGAGGATATAGACGTTTCGGCCGAGGTTGAGTGGCTTCGTGGGGCGCTGACGCGAGCCTGTGACGTCGCGATGCCCCGTCTTCGGCCTGGTGCCCCCTTTCGCCGCGTGCACTGGTGGTCATCGGAGATCGCGGAACTGCGGCTCGCCTGCGTGCGCGCTAGGCGTGCACACGCCCGCAGCCGCCGGCGGCGACTCCGCGATCCCGAGGAGGAGGACCGCCTGCTTGCGGCATACAGGGAGAGCAAGACTGCTCTGTCGACAGCCATTGCGGCGGCAAAGGACGCCGGATTTGCAGAAATGCTGGCCTCCCTTGACGCAGACCCGTGGGGCCGTCCGTACCGAATGGTGCGAGACAAGCTCCGCCCGTTTGCGCCGCCGCTCACCCGGAGCATGAGGCCGGAGACGGTGGACACTGTGGTCGCCGGCCTATTTCCACCCGCGAATGGACTTACGCCTCCCCCGATGGGACTACCGGATGGGACAGCCGAAACCGAAGCGCCGGAAGTGACGGCGGCAGAGCTCGGTGCCGCTATGCAGCGCCTTCGCGGCCGCAGAAAGGCCCCGGGCTTGGACGGGATCCCGGGGCGCGCGTTGATCATCGCCCTGGACCCTCTGGAGGAGAGGTTCAGGGCCTTGCTCACCGCGTGCCTCGTGCGGGGCCAGTTTCCCCGGCCGTGGAAGGTGGGTAAACTTGTCCTGCTGAGGAAGGAGGGCCGACCGGCGGACTTGCCATCAGGCTACCGCCCGCTCGTTCTCTTGGATGAGGTGGGGAAGCTGTTCGAGCGCATCCTGGTGGCCCGACTCGTGCGGCACATGGAGACGGTGGGGCCGGACCTTTCCGAGGCCCAATTTGGATTCCGGCACTTCCGGTCCACCGTCGACGCGATCCGCAGAGTGAAAGGGATGGCGGAGGAGGCGCTGGCGGGACGCGATATGTTACTCGCTGTTTCGCTCGACATAGCGAACGCGTTTAACACCCTCCCCTGGGCCTGCATTGAGGAGGCGCTCCGGTACCACGGCTTCCCGGAGCACATGCGCCGCATCATCGGAGCTTACCTCTCCGAGAGGGAGATCCGGTATCCGGCGCGGGACGAGTGGGCGGCGAAACCCATGTCACGCGGCGTTCCGCAGGGCTCGGCCCTTGGCCCTACGCTGTGGAACATCGGCTTCGACTGGGTGCTGCGGGGTGCGCTACCGGAGGGGGCCGGCGTGACCTGCTATGCGGATGACACGCTGGTCACCTCCCGCGGCGCTAACTTTAGCGAAGCGGCCGCGCTCGCTACCGCGAGTGTAGAGGAGGTGCTTCAGCGCATCCGAGGACTGGGGCTGGAGGTGGCGCTCCACAAATGCGAGGCCCTGTGCATTCATGGGCCGCGGAGGGGGCCGCCGAATGGGGCTCGAGTGACGGTGGATGGGGTGGGGATCGATGTCGGGTCGGCCATGCGCTACCTCGGCATCGTTCTGGACTCTCGTCTGACGTTTTGCGAGCACTTCCGACGGCTCGCGCCGCGACTCATGGCCGCGTGCAGTGCCCTCGGCCGCCTGCTGCCGAACGTCGGTGGGCCGAATGCGGCTTGCCGGCGGCTTTACGCGCTGGTGGTGCGGTCGATGGCGCTGTACGGAGCACCCGTGTGGGAGGACTCCCTGGGGCGGGCGAACAGGGCCCTGCTGCACCGTCCGCAGAGGGCTATTTGCCTGCGAATGGTGCACGGCTACCGCACCGTCTCTTACGAGGCGGCGTGTGTGCTGGCCGCTTGCCTGCCCTGGGAGATGGATGCACGTGTGCTCACGCTGGTGTACGACCGCGTCGCCGAGTGCCGGGCCGCGGGGGAGCCCCCGTCGAGGGAGGAGATGCTGCGTTGGCGCATGCGAGCTCGCAGACGTCTGCTCATCAGATGGCTGCGCGCACTCGAGGAGCCTACGGCGGGCCACGACACTATCGCCGCGGTGAGGCCGGTTCTCGAGCGTTGGCTGACGAGGAGGCACGGAGTCCTCTCCTTCCACCTTACGCAGCTCCTCTCGGGGCACGGTTGCTTCGGGAGATATCTGTGGAGGGTGGCGGGAGCGGAACCCACACCCGAGTGCCACCACTGCGGTCACGACGAGGACACGGCACATCACACGTTGGTGGAGTGCCCGGCGTGGGCGGACGAGAGGGCGGCGTTGACTGTCGTGATAGGGGTGGACCTGTCGCTGCCGGCCGTCGTGCGCTCGATGGTCGACAGCGAGGTAGCCTGGCGGGCCGTCCAGGCCTTCGCTGAGGCAGTCATGACTGCTAAAGAGGAGGCTGAGAGGCAGCGCGAGCGTGACCCCGAGGCACGGCGCGGAAGGCGGGAGCGCAGAAGGCGCAGAGCGGGTGTCGGTCAGAGGGTGCAAGACCCGGGGTAGGTTTTGCGCCTGAATGACGAAGTGTCGGTCGGCGCCGTGTCTAGTGTCCCTGACACGGCGGTCGGCAAGATAGAGGGATGAAAGTGATTTCATGAATGAGGATTAATTTATGGGGCGGCGGGCACCAGCCGCGCCGCCCGCGCACGCGAGGAGTGCGTGAGTAAATGTGATGGATGAACGGTGCAGAGGTCGTGCTGAATCTGGAATTGTGATCTGGGTAGCATGACCGGCACATAAGACGAGGAGAGGGATGGCGCTCAGGTCGTGCCTGCTGGCTGGCGCGGAGCGCTCGTCACTGACCTGCGACCCGCGTCTAGTACGGTACGATCAGCGACAGAAGAAGAATGAATGGCTCGTTATACATGCCGGACCGCGGGCCGGGCGTTACCACGCGCTTGCCCCGCGATCCGAATGGTGTGCCGAGCAGATATACCAGGTGATGGATGAGTGGTGCTCGAATCGTGCTAGATCGACGTGGAGCGGGCGCCACCACACGTGCGACCCACGATCGTAACTGGTGCGACCGTCACATAAGACGAGGAGAGGGATGGCGCTCAGATCGTGCCTTCCGGCTGGCGCGGAGCGCTCGTCACTGACCTGCGACCCGCGTCTAGTACGGTACGATCAGTGACAGAAGATGAATGAATGGCTCGTTATACATGCCAGACCGCGGGCCGGGCGTCACCACGCGCTTGCCCCGCGATCGGAATGGTGTGCCGAGCAGAAATACAAGGTGATGGAAGAGTGGTGCTAGGTACGTGCTAGATCGACGTGGAGCGGGCGCCACCACACGTGCGACCCACGATCGTAACTGGTGCGACCAGCACAACAAACAAGATATGATGGATGCTATGATGAAGAGAATGGGGGTAGCGGAGCGCCTATGGCTCCTCCACCGCTACCCTATGCGGAAACGCAAAAGGTGGGGACGGGGTCGCCAGCCGAGTTGCGGAGGTGTCTTTGCGAATCACGTAGCTCGGTGTGAATGGCGAGAGACGGAACACCGGAGGGGTTTTAGTGGGTGCAAGCCCCACATAACCCGGCGTTTTCCCCGAGACGCCGGGTATCTGTCAGAGATTTCCCCTCCGAAAAAAAAAAAAAAAAAAAAAAAAAAAAAAAAAAAAAAAAAAAAAAAAAAGGTTAGGTTAGGTTAGGTTAGTCTGCGTCGGTACGCCATTGCGAGTAGATGTGTGCGCTGCTAGCTACTGTGCAAACTAGTACCCGCAGCAATTGCTTTTGTTTATTTATTAATAAATAAAAGTGTGAAGTGCCTGTTTACGTGTGCATCTGTGTTTGGCGTGTGCGTGCATAGTGCACGTTATAAGCTACGATGGATGCGGCCGCGGCGCCTGGCGCCGATCTGTCGGCTGCCGGCGCCGCTATGGCGGGACACGGCGAGGCGTCTGGCGGCGGCGCCCGAACTACCCACGCAAAATCTACCCGCGGTAAGTTGTGGGTGGTGGCAGCGAGGAAGCGAGGCCGCTCCGCTGAGTCGGATGGGTCGTGGGACTCTGAGCCAGATGGCGAGGAGACGGCTTTGCTCCCTAAGGTGTCCCGCGTAGGGGCGCGCGGCGGTGTCGCCGCAAGGGCCCGTGGCAGAACGGCGAAGCGCGGCGGCGCCCGTAGAACGGCTGGTGAGGCGAAGGAGGCCGCCCGCGAAGAGCAGAAGCTCTGCGCGCAGGCAGAGGTGGCGAGCCTTACGGCTCAATACTATCGTCGGTCGACATCGCCGCGTGCCTCGACGTCAGCGGCGTTCGCGGGGGGCGTCGTACCGGTGGGGGAACTTGTGGCCCAGATAAACTCGGCTATTCTATACATAGCTGAAGTGGGCCGCAAGTCCAAAAATATAAAGGGCGAGCTGCTTGGTGGCCTGAAGAAGGCTACGGCGGCGATCGGGGACGCTGTTGCGGAACTGAGTGTCCGCACGGCTACCGCCGAGACCCGCCGTGTCTCCGAGGAGAATGCCCGCCTCCGCGCTAGGGTCGACGAGCTGGAGAAGGCGAGCCGTGCCCCTGTTGTGGCACCCGTGCAGGCTGCCGCCGCCGCTGTTCGCGATTTGCCTGCAGCTGCCGCCGCTGTTCGTGCCTCGCCGGCTGCCGCCGCGGCGCGTGTGCCGCCGGCGGCTGACTCCGGGCGTGTACGGCCGGCGGCCGTTGCCGGAACGGCGCGTGCGCCGGCGACTGCTGCGGCACGTGTGACCCACGGGTCGCCGGCCGCGACGGCGCGTGGGCCGCCGGCCGCCACGGTGCGTGGGCCGCCGGCCGTCGCGGTGCGTGTGCCGCCGGCGGTCGTGATGCGTGGGCCGCCGGCCGCTACGGTGCGTGGGCCGCCGGCCGTCACCGTGCGTGTGCCGCCGGCGGTCGCGGTGCGTGGGCCGCCGGCCGCAGCGGTGCGTGGGCCGCCGGCCGTCACGGTGCGTGTGCCGCCGGCCGCCGCTGTACGCGGGCCGCCGCCGGCCGCCGCTGTACGCGGGCCGCCGCCGCCCGCCGCCGTGCGCGGGTCAACGCCCGCCGCGGTGCGCGGGTCGCCGGCCGCCGTGGTGCGTGCCGCGCCGGCCTCCGGCGCCGGCGTGCGCGCTACGGTGTCGGCGGCTGCTGCTCGGGTGGCGGCGGCACGTGTTGCTACACGCGGCACATATGCGGGTGCGGTGGCTGGCGGACGTGTTGGCTGCTCGCCCGCTTCTGCCGGCGGGCGTGCGGTAGGCGCGCGTGGCGACTTGCCTGCGGTGGCGACGAGTGTGAGGGAGGACGCGGCGGCGACCGCCCGCTTGCCACCCGCCACCTGCGTTGATGATGAGACGGACGACGTCGACGTCGAGGTGATCGACGACACGCCGACTGCCGCCTCGCCCGCGGCCTGGGTGGTGCACGAGACACCCGCCCGTCGTCGCCGGCGTCGTAGGACGATGGCGGCGCGTCGGGTACCCGACGGCGAGCTGTCGGGGCCCGCCACTGCGTCCGTCCCGCTCGCGGGACCGGTGACGGCGGTGACTCGTGGGACCGCGGGGACGCCACCCACGCCAGGCCAGCTGGCCGCGCGCAAGCTGCGTCTGCCGCGTTCTGCTGCTGTCGTTATCACGCTGCAGCCGGAGGCGATGGAAGCGGGTATGACGTATGCGCAGGTGATTTCGGAAGCGAGGTCAAAAATTGACATCGCTTCGCTTGAGATCACCTCGCTGCGGTTCAAGCGATCGGTCACCGGGGCGCGGGTGCTGGAGGTGGCGGGGGCGGGTGCCGCGAGTGCTACCAAGGCGGACGCGCTGGCCCGGAAACTGGAGGAGGTGCTCGGCTCGCAGACGGCGAGAGTTTCGAGGCCGATCAAGTCCGCAGAACTGCGGGTGTTCGGCCTCGACGACTCCGTCACAGCGGACGAGGTCACTGCTGCGGTGGCTCGCTCAGGCGAATGTGAACGGGGGGCGGTAAAGTGCGGTGAGGTGCGCCCTGGCGCGACCGGCGCTTGCGCAGCTTGGGTGCGCTGCCCCGTGTCTGCGGCGAAGAAGGTCCTCGCGGCGGGCCGCCTCTCAGTCGGATGGGGCATGGCCCGAGTAGAGCTGCTGACGGCGCGCCCACTGCGCTGCTACAGGTGCTTGGAGCCTGGCCACACGCGTGCGCTATGCCCGTCGACGGAGGACCGCAGTGATCTGTGTTATCGCTGCGGTGAGCCCGGCCACAAGGCCGGCGCCTGCCACGCCACGCCGCGCTGCACCCTGTGCGCGGCGGCGGGTAGGCCTTCTGAGCACACGTGCGGCAGCAAAGCCTGCCCTGCACCGAGGAGAGCGCCGGTGGCGAGTCTGGGCCCACAGGCCCCTCCCCAGCCACAGCGCCAGCCGACCCCCGGTGCAGGGGCGGCTACTGCGGAGGCTGACATGGACACTGCCGCGTAGATGGCCGCGTGCAGATTCCTGCAGGCCAATCTGAACCACTGCGCGAGAGCACAGGACTTGCTGATCCAGAGCCTTGCGCAGTGGCAGATACACGTGGCGGTTGTCGCTGAGCCTTACCGGGTTCCGGCGCACTCCGGCTGGGCGGGTGACGACGACGGCACTGTCGCATTGGTCGTGAGGACGGGCGCTGGGGCACCACCGTTGGAGCGGCTGTCGAAGGGGCGCGGGTGGGTCGCGGGGGAGGTCGATGGCACGTTGATCGTCGCCGTGTACTTCTCTCCGAACGGTTCACTTGCGCAGTTCGAGCGATACCTCCGCCAGCTCGAAGTGTTGGTGGCCGGGCGCCGTCCTCGCCACGTGCTTGTCGCCGGGGACCTCAACGCCAAGTCGCCGATGTGGGAGTCCTCGGTGACCAACGCGCGAGGAAGGGAGGCGGAGGACTGGGCCGTTGCGGGAGGCTACACGGCATTGAACAGGGGAGGGGTGCACACTTGTGTACGGCACGAGGGAGGATCAGTCGTGGACGTCACGTTTGCGACACACTCCCTTGCGCGCCGCGTCACGGGTTGGGAAGTCCTGGAGGAGGTAGAAACTCTGTCGGACCACCGATACATTCGGTTCGATGTGACGGCCCTCTCTACGGCCCCGACCGACCTGTGGCACCCTCTGCCGGGAGAGCCCCCGCGCTGGGCTGTCAAACAGCTGGACAGGGAGCTGCTGCACGAGACCGCCGAGGTTGAAGCCTGGGTCAAGGGCTCCGCCGTCAGCCCCGAGGATACAGACGTTGCGGCCGAGGTTCAGTGGCTTCGTGGGGCGCTAACGCGAGCCTGTGACGTAGCGATGCCCCGTCTTCGGCCTGGTGCCCCCTTTCGCCGCGTGCACTGGTGGTCACCGGAGATCGCGGAACTGCGGCTCGCCTGCGTGCGCGCTAGGCGTGCACACGCCCGCAGCCGCCGGCGGCGACGCCGCGATCCCGAGGAGGAGGACCGCCTGCTTGCGGCGTACAGGGAGAGCAAGACTGCTCTGTCGACGGCCATTGCGGCGGCAAAGGACGCCGGATTCGCAGAAATGCTGGCCTCCCTTGATGCGGACCCGTGGGGCCGTCCGTACCGAATGGTGCGAGACAAGCTCCGCCCGTTTGCGCCGCCGCTCACCCGAAGCATGAGGCCGGAGACGGTGGACACCGTGGTCGCCGGCCTATTTCCGCCCGCGAATGGCCTTACGCCTCCCTCGATGGGGCTACTGGAAGGGACGGCCGAAACCGAAGTGCCTGAAGTGACGGCGGCAGAGCTTGGTGCCGCTCTGCAACGCCTTCGCGGCCGCAGAAAGGCCCCGGGCTTAGACGGGATCCCGGGGCGCGCGTTGATCATCGCCCTGGACCCTCTGGAGGAGAGGTTCAGGGCCTTGCTCACCGCGTGCCTCGTGCGGGGCCAGTTTCCCCGCCCATGGAAGGTGGGTAAACTGGTACTGCTGAGGAAGGAGGGCCGACCGGCGGACTTGCCATCAGGCTACCGCCCGCTCGTTCTCTTGGATGAGGTGGGGAAGCTGTTCGAGCGCATCCTGGTGGCCCGACTCGTGCGGCACATGGAGACGGTGGGGCCGGATCTTTCCGAGGCCCAATTTGGGTTCCGGCACTTCCGGTCCACCGTCGACGCGATCCGCAGAGTGAAGGGGATGGCGGAGGAGGCGCTGGCGGGACGCGATATGTTACTCGCTGTTTCGCTCGACATAGCGAACGCGTTTAACACCCTCCCCTGGGCCTGCATTGAGGAGGCGCTCCGGTACCACGGCTTCCCGGAGCACATGCGCCGCATCATCGGAGCTTACCTCTCCGAGAGGGAGGTCCGGTATCCGGCGCGGGACGAGTGGGCGGCGAAACCCATGTCGCGCGGCGTTCCACAGGGCTCGGCCCTTGGCCCTACGCTGTGGAACATCGGCTTCGACTGGGTGCTGCGGGGTGCGCTGCCGGAGGGCGCCGGCGTGACCTGCTATGCAGATGACACGCTGGTCACCTCCCGCGGCGCTAACTTTAGCGAAGCGGCCGCGCTCGCTACCGCGAGTGTAGAGGAGGTGCTTCAGCGCATCCGAGGACTTGGGCTGGAGGTGGCGCTCCACAAATGCGAGGCCCTGTGCATTCATGGGCCGCGGAGGGGGCCGCCGAATGGGGCTCGAGTGACGGTGGATGGGGTGGGGATCGATGTCGGGTCGGCCATGCGTTACCTCGGCATCGTTCTGGACTCGCGTCTGACGTTTTGCGAGCACTTCCGACGGCTCGCGCCGCGACTCATGGCCGCGTGCAGTGCCCTCGGCCGCCTGCTGCCGAACGTCGGTGGGCCGAATGCGGCTTGCCGGCGGCTTTACGCGCTGGTGGTGCGGTCGATGGCGCTGTACGGAGCACCCGTGTGGGAGGACTCCCTGGGGCGGGCTAACAGGGCCCTGCTGCACCGTCCGCAGAGGGCTATTTGCCTGCGAATGGTGCACGGCTACCGCACCGTCTCTTATGAGGCGGCGTGTGTGCTGGCCGCTTGCCTGCCCTGGGAGATGGATGCACGTGTGCTCACGCTGGTGTACGACCGCGTCGCCGAGTGCCGGGCCGCGGGGGAGCCCCCGTCCAGGGAGGAGATGCTGCGTTGGCGCATGCGTGCTCGCAGACGTCTGCTCATCAGATGGCTGCGCGCACTCGAGGAGCCTACGGCGGGCCACGACACTATCGCCGCGGTGAGGCCGATTCTCGAGCGATGGCTGACGAGGAGGCACGGAGTCCTCTCCTTCCACCTTACGCAGCTCCTCTCGGGGCACGGTTGCTTCGGGAGATATCTGTGGAGGGTGGCGGGAGCGGAACCCACACCCGAGTGCCACCACTGCGGTCACGACGAGGACACGGCACATCACACGTTGGTGGAGTGCCCGGCGTGGGCGGGCGAGAGGGCGGCGCTGACTGTCGTGATAGGGGTGGACCTGTCGCTGCCGGCCGTCGTGCGCTCGATGGTCGACAGCGAGGTTGCTTGGCGGGCCGTCCAGGCCTTCGCTGAGGCAGTCATGACTGCTAAAGAGGAGGCTGAGAGGCAGCGCGAGCGTGACCCCGAGGCACGGCGCGGAAGGCGGGAGCGCAGAAGGCGCAGAGCGGGTGTCGGTCAGAGGGTGCAAGACCCGGGGTAGGTCTTGCGCCTGAATGACGAAGTGTCGGTCGGCGCCGTGTCTAGTGTCCCTGACACGGCGGTCGGCAAGATAGAGGGATGAAAGTGATTTCATGAATGAGGATTAATTTATGGGGCGGCGGGCACCAGCCGCGCCGACCGCGCACGCGAGGAGTGCGTGAGTAAATGTGATGGATGAACGGTGCAGAGGTCGTGCTGAATCTGGAGTTGTGATCTGGGTAGCATGATCGGCACATAAGACGAGGAGAGGGATGGCGCTCAGGTCGTGCCTGCTGGCTGGCGCGGAGCGCTCGTCACTGACCTGCGACCCGCGTCTAGTACGGTACGATCAGCGACAGAAGAAGAATGAATGGCTCGTTATACATGCCGGACCGCGGGCTGGGCGTTACCACGCGCTTGCTTCGCGGTCCGAATGGTGTGCCGAGCAGATATACCAGGTGATGGATGAGTGGTGCTCGGATCGTGCTAGATCGACGTGGAGCGGGCGCCACCACACGTGCGACCCACGATCGTAACTGGTGCGACCGTCACATAAGACGAGGAGAGGGATGGCGCTCAGATCGTGCCTTCCGGCTAGCGCGGAGCGCTCGTCACTGACCTGCGACCTGCGTCTAGTACGGTACGATCAGTGACAGAAGATGAATGAATGGCTCGTTATACATGCCAGACCGCGGGCCGGGCGTCACCACGCGCTTGCCCCGCGATCGGAATGGTGTGCCGAGCAGAAATACAAGGTGATGGAAGAGTGGTGCTAGGTACGTGCTAGATCGACGTGGAGCGGGCGCCACCACACGTGCGACCCACGATCGTAACTGGTGCGACCAGCACAACAAACAAGATATGATGGATGCTATGATAAAGAGAATGGGGGTAGCGGAGCGCCTATGGCTCCTCCACCGCTACCCTATGCGGAAACGCAAAAGGTGGGGACGGGGTCGCCAGCCGAGTTGCGGAGGTGTCTTTGCGAATCACGTAGCTCGGTGTGAATGGCGAGAGACGGAACACCGGAGGGGTTTTAGTGGGTGCAAGCCCCACATAATCCGGCGTTTTCCCCGAGACGCCGGGTATCTGTCAGAGATTTCCCCTCCGAAAAAAAAAAAAAAAAAAAAAAAAAAAAAAAAAAAAAAAAAAAAAAAAAAAAAAAAAAAAAAAAAAAAAAACAAAAAAGGTTAGGTTAGGTTAGGTTTTTTTTTTTTTTTGGTAACGCGGGGGAATGCATTTACGCACTTCACCACTCTGCTGTCAGGGGACAACAGAGCGGCTTCGTGTGGGACTCCCAGCCCGAGGGCTGGACTACCCACTAAACCCCCGCGGTGATCCTCCTATCCTCTACCGGGTCGCGGGGTAGGCCATAGGTTAAATCACCGCGACCCGGCAAGAGGTCGCCCCTCCACGTGAGGGGCTCGACTGGTGGGGGAGCCAGAGTGGCTCCCCAGCGGCGCCCCCTGCCCCATCGCTACGACGGAGCAAGGGAACGCCGCGTCTCCTCAGGGGGGCCATATAGGCCCCCATTCGCTCCAATGCGCCGCCCCCCCCCCCATCCCATTGCTAAAACAATGGGACTAGAGGGGGCGGCGCATCGCTGCGAGGCCCGTCGCGTCGCTCACCAGCACTTCTCTGAGAACAGAGAAGGTGGAGAGCGAGCGCGCGGGCCCTCTCTGTGCTGGAAGGCACCCCCGGATCACGCAGGGGCGCCTTCCGGCCCGCCGTGTTAGAGGCGGCGGGTCCCCTGACCCTCCGCCCACGGCCCTGGTCCGACTGGTACGAGGCGCACAAGGCGCCCCCCCCAGCCGGACCTCCTCCTCTTGGTCGCCCGGGTCCCGCTCCACAGTGTGAAACAGGGCCCAGGCGACTAGACGGTCGCAGGGGATAGGGAGAGAGGCGCACCGCTATACCAACACTCCTCCTCCCCTGCGACCCCACCGCGTCCGCCATCAGCCGGTGGCGGCCCCGGTAAGGCCGCGGCAGGTAGGGAGAGCGGCGCACCGTAATACCGGCACTCCTCTCCCGCCGCGGCCTCCTCCCTTCGGCTGCGATGCCGCCCATACGACACCGCAGCCCGCCTCAGTGGCGGTTTTTTTTTTGGTAACGCGGGGGAATGCATTTACGCACTTCACCACTCTGCTGTCAGGGGACAACAGAGCGGCTTCGTGTGGGACTCCCAGCCCGAGGGCTGGACTACCCACTAAACCCCCGCGGTGATCCTCCTCTCCTCTACCGGGTCGCGGGGTAGGCCAAAGGTTAAATCACCGCGACCCGGCAAGAGGTCGCCCCTCCACGTGAGGGGCTCGACTAGTGGGGGAGCCAAAGTGGCTCCCCAGCGGCGCCCCCTGCCCCATCGCTTCGACGGGGCAAGGAAACGCCGCGTCTCCTCGGGGGGGCCATAAAGGCCCCCATACGCTCCAATGCGCCGCCCCCCCACATCACATTGCTAAAACAATGGGACTAGAGGGGGCGGCGCATCGCTGCGAGGCCCGTCGCGTCGCTCACCAGCGCTTCTCTGAGAACAGAGAAGGTGGAGAGCGAGCGCGCGGGCCCTCTCTGTGCCGGAAGGCACCCCCGGATCACGCAGGGGCGCCTTCCGGCCCGCCGTGTTAGAGGCGGAGAGTCCCCTGACCCCCCGCCCACGGCACTGATCCGACTGGTACGAGGCGCCCGGAGGCGCCCCCCCCAGCCGGACCTCCTCCTATTGGTCGCTTGGGTCCCACTCCACGGTGTGCAGCAGGGCCCAAGCGACCAAACGGTCGCGGTGCTGCCCAAACAGCACCGCCACCTACTGACCGCTCAACTCGCAAGCGAGGAGCGGTCCCTCCGCGGTTGCTCTTTGTTTCACCGTGGTCCCGCAACCACGGCTACTAAAGCCCCTTCGCCACGACAAGGCGGCAACCGTCGAGGGGTCGAGGGGGAGGTTAGGTTAGGTTAGGTTAGGTTAGGTTAGGTTAGGTTTTTTTTTTTTTTTTTGGTAACGCGGGGGAATGCATTTACGCACTTCACCACTCTGCTGTCAGGGGACAACAGAGCGGCTTCGTGTGGGACTCCCAGCCCGAGGGCTGGACTACCCACTAAACCCCCGCGGTGATCCTCCTCTCCTCTACCGGGTCGCGGGGTAGGCCAGAGGTTAAATCACCGCGACCCGGCAAGAGGTCGCCCCACTGGAGGGGCTCGACTGGTGGGGGAGCCAGGGTGGCTCCCCAGCGGCGCCCCCTGCCCCATCGCCCAAACGACGAGGCAAGGAAACGCCGCGTCTCCTCGGGGGGGCCATATAGGCCCCCATACGCTCCAATGCGCCGCCCCCCCCCAAGCCCCCGGACTAGAGGGGGGGCGGCGCATCGCTGCGAGGCCCGCCGCGTCGCTCACCAGCGCTTCTCTGAGAGCAGAGAAGGTGGAGAGCGAACGCGCGGGCCCTCTCTGTGCTGGAAGGCACCCCCGGATCACGCAGGGGCGCCTTCCGGCCCACCGTGTTAGAGGCGGAGAGTCCCCTGACCCCCCGCCCACGGCACTGATCCGACTGGTACGAGGCGCACAAGGCGCCCCCCCCCAGCCGGACCTCCTCCTCTTGGTCGCTTGGGTCCCACTCCACGGTGTGAAGCAGGGCCCAAGCGACTAAACGGTCGCAGGGGACAGGGAGAGAGGCGCACCGCAATACCAGCACTCCTCTTCCCCTGCGACCCCACCGCGTCCGCCATCAACCGGTGGCGGCCCCGGTAAGGCCGCGGCAGGCAGGGAGAGCGGCGCACCGTAATACCGGCACTCCTCTCCCGCCGCGGCCTCCTCCTTACGGCTGCGATGCCGCCCATACGGCATCGCAGCCCGCCTCAGTGGCGGTGCTGCCCATACAGCACCGCCACCTACTGACCGCTCGACTCGCAAGCGAGGAGCGGTCCCTCCTGGGTTGCTCTTGGTTTCACCGTGGGTGTGTTCCCGCCCGTAGGCCCCCACGGCTACTTAGCCCCCTCGCCACGACAAGGCGGCAACCGTCGAGGGGGAGGTTAGGTTAGGTTTTTTTTTTTTTTTTTTGGTAACGCGGGGGAATGCATTTACGCACTTCACCACTCTGCTGTCAGGGGACAACAGAGCGGCTTCGTGTGGGACTCCCAGCGACACGGAGCTGGCATAACCTCCGTGACGACTGGACTACCCACTAAACCCCCGCGGTGATCCTCCTCTCCTCTACCGGGTCGCGGGGTAGGCCATAGGCTAAATCACCGCGACCCGGCAAGAGGTCGCCCCTCCAAGTGAGGGGCTCGACTGGTGGGGGAGCCAGAGTGGCTCCCCAGCGGCGCCCCCCGCCCCATCGCAACGCCTCATACGATGGGGCAAGGAAACGCCGCGTCTCCTCGGGGGGGCCCTATAGGCCCCCATACGCTCCAACGCGCCGCCCCCCCCCCGACCCATTGCCCATACAATAGGACAAGAGGAGGGCGGCGCATCGCTGCGAGGCCCGTCGCGTCGCTCCCCAGCGCTTCTCTGATGAAGCAGAGAAGGTGGAGAGCGAGCGCGCGGGCCCTCTCTGTGCTGGAAGGCACCCCCGGATCACGCAGGGGCGCCTTCCGGCCCGCCGTGTTAGAGGCGGAGGGTCCCCTGACCCTCCGCCCACGGCCCTCTGGTCCGACTGGTACGAGACGCACGAAGGCGCCCCCCCCAGCCGGACCTCCTACTCTTGGTCGCCTGGGTCCCGCTCCACGGTGTGAAGCAGGGCCCAAGCGACGCCACCTCCGACCGCTCCAAGGAGCGGTCCCTCCGTGGTTGCTCTTGGTTTCACCGTGGGTGCTACCGGCCCGTAGGCCCCCACGGCTACTTAGCCCCCTCGCCACGACAAGGCGGCAACCGTCGAGGGGGAGGTTAGGTTAGGTTAGGTTAGGTTAGGTTAGGTTTTTTTTTTTTTTTTGGTTACGCGGGGGAATGCATTTACGCACTTCGGCGCCCTGTTGCCGGGGGACAACAAGGCGCCTTTGTGTGGGACTCCCAGCCCGGAGGCTGGACTACCCACTAAACCCCCGCGGTGTTCCTCCTCTACTCTACCGGGTCACGGGATATGCCAGAGGTTAAGTCACCGCGACCCGGTGAGAGGGCGTCCCATAGGACTCTCCTTGTGAGGGGGGGCCCTCTGCGCTATTACCCGTTGCGGGCGGCGCAACAAATCTATGTTGCTAGCGCAGAGGGCCTCCGCCCATATGGGCGCTCCATACAGTGCTTTGGAGCGCACCACACCGTCGTAGAGGCGGCGACAAGCGCTCCCCGGACCACCGCTGTTAGGCAGCAACCTCGCGAGCCTCCCGGCATACGACACCAGCTTTGGCGTCAGCTGCCGGAAGTGCTCGCGGAAACTCCACCGACTGTCGAGGACCAGTCCCAGGTACTTCATGGTACCCCCGACAGCGATGGAGGCGCCACCAACGGTGATCTCGGAACCTCGAGGCGGTCTCATCCGAGGCCCATAAAAGAAGATGGCCTCGGACTTCTCGAGGGCGACCGTGAGCCCTAGTGCCCTGATGCGGCGCACGACCTGCGCTACTCCCGCCGTAGCCAGGACCTTGGCGTCCCGGAAAGTGGGTCCTCGCGCGGTGACCAGGGTGTCGTCGGCGTAACAGAGTACGCCGACTCCCCGAAGAGTGGTACCGCGCAGGACCCAGTCGTACCCGACGTTCCACAGGAGCGGCCCGAGCACCGACCCCTGTGGAACACCACAGGACATCTCCCTGCGGACCACCTCCGACCGGGACGGGTAACACACGGCCCGGTCTACGAAGTAGTCCGCAAGGACCCGCCTGAGGTACCACGGCACTTCGTGGTACCCCAGGGCCTCCGCTATGGCCTGCCAGGGGAGGGTATTGAAGGCGTTGGAGATGTCTAAAGAGACGGCCAACAACACCTCCCCCCGGCCAGTCACCTCCACGACGCTGTCTCTGAGACGGGAGATGGCGTCCAACGTCGATCTCCCGCGACGGAAGCCGAATTGGTCGCCGCTCAAGTTGGGCCCCGCCCCCTCCAGGTGCCGGACGAGACGCGCAGCGAGCACCCGCTCGAAAAGCTTGCACGTCTCGTCCAACAAAACGATGGGGCGGTAGGCCGACGGCGACTCCATCGGCCGCCCGTGCTTCCGTAGCAGCACGAGCCTGCCCTCCTTCCACCGTCGCGGGACCCTTCCCGACGCCAAAGACTCCGTCATCAAAGACAGCGTCGCCTCCCCGAAAGCCGGCATGACGGCGGCGATGACCCGCCCAGGGACGCCGTCCGGACCCGGGGCGCGGTTCTTAAGCTTCATCTTAAGAACCGCTACCCCTAACTCGGCTTCGGACACGGGCGGGACATCATGGTCCTCCACTGGCGCCGGCAAAGCCGCCATCTGCGGCGGGACCCACTCTTCCGCCTGTGCGGGGAAGAGGGTGCGGACCACCAAGTCGGCGAAGGCCGGCTCGAGCGACCGGGTGAGTGGGGGCGCCCAAGGCTTCAGCTTTTCGCATACCACCTTATACGGACGCCCCCACGGGTCCAGGTCGAGGGTCTCCAGCCACTCGACCCAGGCCGTCTCCTTGGCGGCCCTGATCCCCGCACAGAGCGCGGCTCGGGCCGCTCGGTAAGCGACGAGATGCTCCTCTTCCTGGGCGAGGTCTCTGCCCCGACGCCTGCGGTAGCGGGTGTACGTCCGCTGAGCTGCGTGGCAAGCGGCGCGCAACCCCGCCAGGTGCGGTTGCCACCAGTACACCCGCCTCCGCGGCAGAGCAGGACCTCTCCGCCGCATCGCGGCATCGCAGACGCGAGACAGCGCCCCCGCAAGGCGGTCCGCCCCCGCGTCTACGTCCAGCACCTCGTCGCTTGACCCAGCGACCCATCGCTCCACGATAGCCGCCTCCCTGGCCGCATCCCTGTCCAGGGTGGCGAGCCGCCACCGCGGGCCCTCCCCCGCCAGGGGACGGCTCAGGTCCGCCGGAGCACCGGTGGGGGCCGCAGCGATGCCGAACCACACATACCGGTGGTCCGACAAGGTCTCGACCCCCTCGGCGTCGGCGACAGCCCCCAGGGAGGGGCCCCGCCGGGCCAATCCCCATTCCCTCGGTGGGCTCTCGTCCACCTGGACAGGGAGGCAGCCGGGGAGGCGGCCTTCGTCCAGGACTGGCTTTCGCATGCGCTAAATGTCCTGGACGTGGACGCCGCCGCGGCCGGGCTGAGGGGTTCGTTGACCGAGGTATGCAACTCAAGCATGCCTCGGTCACGTCGTCGGCCCCCCCGACGCGCCGTCCACTGGTGGTCGGAGGAGTTGGCGGGTCTCCGGGCCGACTGCGTAGCGGCCCGTCGGGAGTACGCCAGGAGTCGGCGGCGGCGAGTGCGCGACCAGGCCAACGAGGACCGCCTTTACGACCTATACGTGGGCGCAAAGGGGGTCCTCAGGTCTGCAATACTCGCCGCCCAGGACTCGTCACGAGACGAGCTCCTGGAGGGTCTCGACAACGACCCTTTCGGGAGGCCGTATAAGGCGGCGCGGAACAAACTGCGCCCCTTTGGCCCCCCACTGTCGGAGACCCTCGAGCCGGCATTGCTGGACGGGGTGGTCCGGTCCCTGTTTCCGGACAGGGCCAACTTCACCCCGCCAGTGATGGATCCTCCCCGGGCCGAAGCTCAGCAGGAGGAGGAGGAGGTCCCTCCTCTCACGGAGGCCGAATTTTGTGAGGTGGCGCTCCGCCTCCGCGCGAAGAAGACGGCCCCCGGGCCGGATGGCGTCCCCGCTAGGGTGGTGGCAATAGCTGCCACCCGGATGGTGGACAGATTTCGGGACCTCTTTGACGCGTGTCTTGCGTCGGGGAGGTTCCCGAAACCTTGGAAGGAGGGGCAGCTGTGCCTCCTTCGTAAGGAAGGGCGCCCGGCGGACTCCCCCTCGGCATACCGGCCCATCGTCTTGCTCGATGAGGTCGGTAAGATGTTCGAGGGGATCATCGCCGGCCGCCTGAACGAGCACCTGCGCGTGGTCGGGCCGGACCTCTCGGACGCTCAGTACGGTTTCCGGACTGAGCGTTCGACAGTGGACGCCCTGGCCCTACTAAAGGGCCAGGTGAAGGAGGCCATGGGCGCCGGGGATGGAGTGTTGGCTGTGTCTTTCGACATAGCCAACGCTTTCAACTCCATCCCCCATCCCACCGTCCTCGAGGCGCTCCGTTTCCACGGAGTGCCTCGATATTTGCGGGGCCTTCTGGCGAACTACTTGGAGGACCGAGTGGTCCTCCTCGTGGACAAGGCTGGCCGGCTCCGGCGATATAGCGTCGAATCCGGTGTTCCGCAGGGGTCGGTCTTAGGACCTCTTCTCTGGAACATCGGGTTCGACTGGTTGTTGCGGGGAACCCTCCTCCGGGGCACGAGCGTCATCTGCTATGCAGATGACACTCTCCTCACCGCCCGGGGAGGGAACTTTAGGGAGGCGGCCAGTTTGGCCTCGGCGGGCGGATCCTTAACAGCAGGGAGGATCCGCCGCCTAGGGCTGAGGGTGGCGCTGCACAAGACCGAGGCCGTGTTCTTTCACGGTCCCAAGCAGCGCCTCCCGCCTGACGCCCACATCTTCGTGGAAGGCGTCAGGGTTGAGGTGAAGGCCCAGATGAAATATCTGGGCCTGACTCTGGACAGCAGGTGGCGCTTCGGTCCGCACTTCAGCGGACTGTCGTCGCGCCTGCTGAAGGCGGCGAGGGCCCTCTCATGGCTCATGCCGAATTTGGGAGGGCCGAGTGGGCGATGCCGGCGGCTGTACGCCGGCATTCTGAGGAGCATGGCCCTGTACGGGGCGCCCATCTGGGCAGACTCCCTCCAGAGGAGGGAAAATGCCACAGCGCTCCGGGCGCCTCAAAGGGCCATCGCCCAGAGGGTGGCGCGAAGCTACCGCTCGGTAGGCTTCGCGGCAGCCTGCGCTCTGGCGGGCACCCCGCCTTGGGAGCTAGAGGCGTGGGTGCTCGCCAGAGTGCACGAATGGACGGTGGCGCGAAGAGCGCGCGGGGAGCGCCCCGCTCCTGAGGAACGGGCGGCTGTCAGGCGGGAGGCGATGGAAGCCGTCATCCACCACTGGAGGGCGGCCCTCGCCACCGCAACGTTCGGCCGCCGAACCCTGGACGCGCTCGGGCCGGTCCTTCAGGACTGGCTCGAGCGGTCGCACGGTTTCCTCTCTTTCCGGCTGGTGCAGGTGCTGTCCGGGCACGCATGCTTCGGTTCGTACCTGCACCGGATCGGGAGAGAGGAAAGTCCGGGGTGCCAGGACTGCGGCGCGGCGTATGACACGGCGCAGCACATCCTTGAGGTGTGCCCGTCGCTGTCCGAGCGGCGCCGCAGTCTAATCGCCGTGGTTGGGCCGGACCTCTCGCTGCCCGGCTTGGTAAATGCCATGCTGGGTAGCGAGGAGGCGTGGACGGCGGTCGCCTCCTTCTGTGAGGACGTGATGTCGCAGAGGGAGGAGGCGGAGCGTGCGCGGGAGAACGATCCTCTCGCGCCGCTGCTCCGCCGTCGAAAGAGGGGCGGGAGAGGGCGGACACGTTAGCGTCCCCCTTCCTCTCGCTCCATGGTGATGAGCAGCGGGCGACAGGTGCGGGGGCGCCCTCGCCCGCATTGCACCGCTCATCACCGAGCCGTACGAGGATGACCGAGCACCCACGGTTGTCCTCGGGCCCCTCCCCGTAAAGGGCGGGGCGCGTCGGGCCCGCCGTGCCTAGGCGGGCAATCGCCGGCGGGGGACTGGAAGTAAAGGCTGTGCCGGTTTCCCAGACCCCCGCCACTAAAGGCGACGAGGGGTGCCGCTGGGTTGTTTAGTGGGTATACCGGGAACCGCTTTCCCGGGGAGTCCCACATACTCTCTCCCGTCCCCCGACGGGGGGGAGATGCGTAACGCATTTTTCCCAGCGAAAAAAAAAAAAAAAAAAAAAAAAAAAAAAAAAAAAAAAAAAAAAAGGTTAGGTTAGGTTAGGTTAGGTTAGGTTTTTTTTTTTTTTTTGGTAACGCGGGGGAATGCATTTACGCACTTCACCACTCTGCTGTCAGGGGACAACAGAGCGGCTTCGTGTGGGACTCCCAGCCCAAGGGCTGGACTACCCACTAAACCCCCGCGGTGATCCTCCTCTCCTCTACCGGGTCGCGGGGTAGGCCAAAGGTTAAATCACCGCGACCCGGCAAGAGGTCGCCCCTCCACGTGAGGGGCTCGACTAGTGGGGGAGCCAAAGTGGCTCCCCAGCGGCGCCCCCTGCCCCATCGCTACGACGGGGCAAGGAAACGCCGCGTCTTCTCGGGGGGGCCATAAAGGCCCCCATACGCTCCAATGCGCCGCCCCCCCACATCACATTGCTAAAACAATGGGACTAGAGGGGGCGGCGCATCGCTGCGAGGCCCGTCGCGTCGCTCACCAGCGCTTCTCTGAGAACAGAGAAGGTGGAGAGCGAGCGCGCGGGCCCTCTCTGTGCCGGAAGGCACCCCCGGATCACGCAGGGGCGCCTTCCGGCCCGCCGTGTTAGAGGCGGAGAGTCCCCTGACCCCCCGCCCACGGCACTGATCCGACTGGTACGAGGCGCCCGGAGGCGCCCCCCCCAGCCGGACCTCCTCCTCTTGGTCGCTTGGGTCCCACTCCACGGTGTGAAGCAGGGCCCAAGCGACTAGGCGTGGCGGTGCTGCCCATACAGCACCGCCACCTACTGACCGCTCGACTCACGAAGAGGAGCGGTCCCTCCGGGGTTGCTCTTTGTTTCACCGTGGTCCCGCAACCACGGCTACTAAAGCCCCCTCGCCACGACAAGGCGGCAACCGTCGAGGGGGAGGTTAGGTTAGGTTAGGTTAGGTTAGGTTTTTTTTTTTTTTTTTGGTAACGCGGGGGAATGCATTTACGCACTTCACCACTCTGCTGTCAGGGGACAACAGAGCGGCTTCGTGTGGGACTCCCAGCCCGAGGGCTGGACTACCCACTAAACCCCCGCGGTGATCCTCCTCTCCTCTACCGGGTCGCGGGGTAGGCCAAAGGTTAAATCACCGCGACCCGGCAAGAGGTCGCCCCTCCACGTGAGGGGCTCGACTGGTGGGGGAGCCAGAGTGGCTCCCCAGCGGCGCCCCCTGCCCCATCGCTACGACGGGGCAAGGAAACGCCGCGTCTCCTCAGGGGGGCCATATAGGCCCCCATACGCTCCAACGCGCCGCCCTCCCCCGACCCATTGCCCATACAATAGGACAAGAGGAGGGCGGCGCATCGCTGCGAGGCCCGTCGCGTCGCTCACCAGCGCTTCTCTGATGAAGCAGAGAAGGTGGAGAGCGAGCGCGCGGGCCCTCTCTGTGCCGGAAGGCACCCCCGGATCACGCAGGGGCGCCTTCCGGCCCGCCGTGTTATAGGCGGAGAGTCCCCTGACCCTCCGCCCACGGCCCTGGTCCGACTGGTACGAGGCGCACAAGGCGCCCCCCCCAGCCGGACCTCCTCCTCTTGGTCGCCCGGGTCCCGCTCCACAGTGTGAAACAGGGCCCAGGCGACTAAACGGTCGCAGGGGATAGGGAGAGAGGCGCACCGCAATACCAGCACTCCTCTTCCCCTGCGACCCCACCGCGTCCGCCATCAACCGGTGGCGGCCCCGGTAAGGCCGCGGCAGGCAGGGAGAGCGGCGCACCGTAATACCGGCACTCCTCTCCCGCCGCGGCCTCCTCCCTTCGGCTGCGATGCCGCCCATACGACATCGCAGCCCGCCTCAGTGGCGGTGCTGCCCATACAGCACCGCCACCTACTGACCGCTCAACTCGCGAGCGAGGAGCGGTCCCTCCTGGGTTGCTCTTGGTTTCACCGTGGCGGTCCTGAACCACGGCTACTTAGCCCCCTCGCCACGACAAGGCGGCAACCGTCGAGGGGGAGGTTAGGTTAGGTTTTTTTTTTTTTTTTGGTAACGCGGGGGAATGCATTTACGCACTTCACCACTCTGCTGTCAGGGGACAACAGAGCGGCTTCGTGTGGGACTCCCAGCCCGAGGGCTGGACTACCCACTAAACCCCCGCGGTGATCCTCCTCTCCTCTACCGGGTCGCGGGGTAGGCCAAAGGTTAAATCACCGCGACCCGGCAAGAGGTCGCCCCTCCACGTGAGGGGCTCGACTAGTGGGGGAGCCAAAGTGGCTCCCCAGCGGCGCCCCCTGCCCCATCGCTACGACGGGGCAAGGAAACGCCGCGTCTCCTCGGGGGGGCCATAAAGGCCCCCATACGCTCCAATGCGCCGCCCCCCCACATCACATTGCTAAACCAATGGGACTAGAGGGGGCGGCGCATCGCTGCGAGGCCCGTCGCGTCGCTCACCAGCGCTTCTCTGAGAACAGAGAAGGTGGAGAGCGAGCGCGCGGGCCCTCTCTGTGCCGGAAGGCACCCCCGGATCACGCAGGGGCGCCCTCCGGCCCGCCGTGTTAGAGGCGGAGAGTCCCCTGACCCCCCGCCCACGGCACTGATCCGACTGGTACGAGGCGCCCGGAGGCGCCCCCCCCAGCCGGACCTCTTCCTCTTGGTCGCTTGGGTCCCACTCCACGGTGTGAAGCAGGGCCCAAGCGACTGAACGGTCGCGGTGCTGCCCGTACAGCACCGCCACCTACTGACCGCTCGACTCACGAAGAGGAGCGGTCCCTCCGCGGTTGCTCTTTGTTTCACCGTGGTCCCGCAACCACGGCTACTAAAGCCCCCTCGCCACGACAAGGCGGCAACCGTCGAGGGGGAGGTTAGGTTAGGTTTTTTTTTTTTTTTTGGTTTCGCGGGGGAATGCATTTACGCACTTCGGCGCCCTGTTGCCGGGGGACAACAAGGCGCCTTTGTGTGGGACTCCCAGCCCGGAGGCTGGACTACCCACTAAACCCCCGCGGTGTTCCTCCTCTACTCTACCGGGTCACGGGATATGCCAGAGGTTAAGTCACCGCGACCCGGCGAGAGGGCGTCCCATAGGACTCTCCTTGTGAGGGGGGGCCGCACGGACCCCCCCTGCTGCGCTATGAAAGCGTCGACTTGCCCGCACGCCCGCCCCCCGGGGCTCCTCTGTATTCAGAGGAGGCCGTGGGCGGGCGCGCGGGCACCCTATGTTTTGCCGGAAGGCACCCCGGAACACGCGAAGGCGCCTTCCGGCTCGCCGTGATGGTGGGCGGGGGGTCCCCCGACCCTCCGCCCACGGCCGCTCTAGTCGGGGGCGCGCGCATATACCGCGCGGCGCCGCCCCCTATTTGGACGGCGGGGCGGGAGCGTGAGCCCTGCCCGCTCCCGTTCCCGCAGCTCCTCTCGTTTGGCCGCCATCACCTCGCTAGCGAACGTGGCGACGGCGGCCCAACTCTCTTGGCAGGTTAGGTTAGGTTAGGTTAGGTTTTTTTTTTTTTTTGGTAACGCGGGGGAATGCATTTACGCACTTCACCACTCTGCTGTCAGGGGACAACAGAGCGGCTTCGTGTGGGACTCCCAGCCCGAGGGCTGGACTACCCACTAAACCCCCGCGGTGATCCTCCTCTCCTCTACCGGGTCGCGGGGTAGGCCAAAGGTTAAATCACCGCGACCCGGCAAGAGGTCGCCCCTCCACGTGAGGGGCTCGACTGGTGGGGGAGCCAAAGTGGCTCCCCAGTGGCGCCCCCTGCCCCATCGCTACGACGGGGCAAGGAAACGCCGCGTCTCCTCGGGGGGGCCATATAGGCCCCCATACGCTCCAATGCGCCGCCCCCCCCCATCCCATTGCTAAAACAATGGGACTAGAGGGGGCGGCGCATCGCTGCGAGGCCCGTCGCGTCGCTCACCAGCGCTTCTCTGATGAAGCAGAGAAGGTGGAGAGCGAGCGCGCGGGCCCTCTCTGTGCCGGAAGGCACCCCCGGATCACGCAGGGGCGCCTTCCGGCCCGCCGTGTTACAGGAGGAGAGTCCCCTGACCCTCCGCCCACGGCCCTGGTCCGACTGGTACGAGGCGCACAAGGCGCCCCCCCCCAGCCGGACCTCCTCCTCTTGGTCGCCCGGGTCCCGCTCCACAATGTGAAACAGGGCCCAGGCGACTAGACGGTCGCAGGGGATAGGGAGAGAGGCGCACCGTAATACCAGCACTCCTCCTCCCCTGCGACCCCACCGCGTCCGCCATCAACCGGTGGCGGCCCCGGTAAGGCCGCGGCAGGCAGGGAGAGCGGCGCACCGTAATACCGGCACTCCTCTCCCGCCGCGGCCTCCTCCCTTCGGCTGCGATGCCGCCCATACGACATCGCAGCCCGCCTCAGTGGCGGTGCTGCCCATACAGCACCGCCACCTACTGACCGCTCAACTCGCGAGCGAGGAGCGGTCCCTCCTGGGTTGCTCTTAGTTTCACCGTGGCGGTCCTGAACCACGGCTACTTAGCCCCCTCGCCACGACAAGGCGGCAACCGTCGAGGGGGAGGTTTTTTTTTTTTTTTTTTGGTAACGCGGGGGAATGCATTTACGCACTTCACCACTCTGCTGTCAGGGGACAACAGAGCGGCTTCGTGTGGGACTCCCAGCCCGAGGGCTGGACTACCCACTAAACCCCCGCGGTGATCCTCCTCTCCTCTACCGGGTCGCGGGGTAGGCCAAAGGTTAAATCACCGCGACCCGGCAAGAGGTCGCCCCTCCACGTGAGGGGCTCGACTGGTGGGGGAGCCAAAGTGGCTCCCCAGCGGCGCCCCCTGCCCCATCGCTACGACGGGGCAAGGAAACGCCGCGTCTCCTCGGGGGGGCCATATAGGCCCCCATACGCTCCAATGCGCCGCCCCCCCCCATCCCATTGCTAAAACAATGGGACTAGAGGGGGCGGCGCATCGCTGCGAGGCCCGTCGCGTCGCTCACCAGCGCTTCTCTGATGAAGCAGAGAAGGTGGAGAGCGAGCGCGCGGGCCCTCTCTGTGCCGGAAGGCACCCCCGGATCACGCAGGGTCGCCTTCCGGCCCGCCGTGTTACAGGAGGAGAGTCCCCTGACCCTCCGCCCACGGCCCTGGTCCGACTGGTACGAGGCGCACAAGGCGCCCCCCCCAGCCGGACCTCCTCCTCTTGGTCGCTTGGGTCCCACTCCACGGTGTGAAGCAGGGCCCAAGCGACTAAACGGTCGCAGGGGATAGGGAGAGAGGCGCACCGCAATACCAGCACTCCTCCTCCCCTGCGACCCCACCGCGTCCGCCATCAACCGGTGGCGGCCCCGGTAAGGCCGCGGCAGGCAGGGAGAGCGGCGCACCGTAATACCGGCACTCCTCTCCCGCCGCGGCCTCCTCCCTTCGGCTGCGATGCCGCCCATACGACATCGCAGCCCGCCTCAGTGGCGGTGCTGCCCATACAGCACCGCCACCTACTGACCGCTCAACTCGCGAGCGAGGAGCGGTCCCTCCTGGGTTGCTCTTAGTTTCACCGTGGCGGTCCTGAACCACGGCTACTTAGCCCCCTCGCCACGACAAGGCGGCAACCGTCGAGGGGGTCGAGGGGGAGGTTAGGTTAGGTTAGGGTTTTTTTTTTTTTTTTTTTTTTTTTTTTTTTTTTTTTTTTTTTTTTTTTTTTTTTTTTTTTTTTTTTTTTTTTTTTTTTTTTTTTTTTTTGGTAACGCGGGGGAATGCATTTACGCACTTCACCACTCTGCTGTCAGGGGACAACAGAGCGGCTTCGTGTGGGACTCCCAGCCCGAAGGCTGGACTACCCACTAAACCCCCGCGGTGATCCTCCTCTCCTCTACCGGGTCGCGGGGTAGGCCAAAGGTTAAATCACCGCGACCCGGCAAGAGGTCGCCCCTCCACGTGAGGGGCTCGACTGGTGGGGGAGCCAGAGTGGCTCCCCAGCGGCGCCCCCTGCCCCATCGCTACGACGGGGCAAGGAAACGCCGCGTCTCCTCGGGGGGGCCATATAGGCCCCCATACGCTCCAATGCGCCGCCCCCCCCCATCCCATTGCTAAAACAATGGGACTAGAGGGGGCGGCGCATCGCTGCGAGGCCCGTCGCGTCGCTCACCAGCGCCTCTCTGATGAAGCAGAGAAGGTGGAGAGCGAGCGCGCGGGCCCTCTCTGTGCTGGAAGGCACCCCCGGATCACGCAGGGGCGCCTTCCGGCCCGCCGTGTTAGAGGCTGAGGGTCCCCTGACCCTCCGCCCACGGCCCTGGTCCGACTGGTACGAGGCGCTCGGACGCCCCCCCCAGCCGGACCTCCTCCTCTTGGTCGCTTGGGTCCCACTCCACGGTGTGAAGCAGGGCCCAAGCGACTAAACGGTCGCAGGGGATAGGGAGAGAGGCGCACCGCAATACCAGCACTCCTCCTCCCCTGCGACCCCACCGCGTCCGCCATCAACCGGTGGCGGCCCCGGTAAGGCCGCGGCAGGCAGGGAGAGCGGCGCACCGTAATACCGGCACTCCTCTCCCGCCGCGGCCTCCTCCCTTCGGCTGCGATGCCGCCCATACGACATCGCAGCCCGCCTCAGTGGCGGTGCTGCCCATACAGCACCGCCACCTACTGACCGCTCAACTCGCGAGCGAGGAGCGGTCCCTCCTGGGTTGCTCTTGGTTTCACCGTGGCGGTCCTGAACCACGGCTACTTAGCCCCCTCGCCACGACAAGGCGGCAACCGTCGAGGGGGAGGTTAGGTTAGGTTTTTTTTTTTTTTTTGGTAACGCGGGGGAATGCATTTACGCACTTCACCACTCTGCTGTCAGGGGACAACAGAGCGGCTTCGTGTGGGACTCCCAGCCCGAGGGCTGGACTACCCACTAAACCCCCGCGGTGATCCTCCTCTCCTCTACCGGGTCGCGGGGTAGGCCAAAGGTTAAATCACCGCGACCCGGCAAGAGGTCGCCCCTCCACGTGAGGGGCTCGACTAGTGGGGGAGCCAAAGTGGCTCCCCAGCGGCGCCCCCTGCCCCATCGCTACGACGGGGCAAGGAAACGCCGCGTCTCCTCGGGGGGGCCATAAAGGCCCCCATACGCTCCAATGCGCCGCCCCCCCACATCACATTGCTAAAACAATGGGACTAGAGGGGGCGGCGCATCGCTGCGAGGCCCGTCGCGTCGCTCACCAGCGCTTCTCTGAGAACAGAGAAGGTGGAGAGCGAGCGCGCGGGCCCTCTCTGTGCCGGAAGGCACCCCCGGATCACGCAGGGGCGCCCTCCGGCCCGCCGTGTTAGAGGCGGAGAGTCCCCTGACCCCCCGCCCACGGCACTGATCCGACTGGTACGAGGCGCCCGGAGGCGCCCCCCCCAGCCGGACCTCTTCCTCTTGGTCGCTTGGGTCCCACTCCACGGTGTGAAGCAGGGCCCAAGCGACTGAACGGTCGCGGTGCTGCCCGTACAGCACCGCCACCTAGTGACCGCTCGACTCACGAAGAGGAGCGGTCCCTCCGCGGTTGCTCTTTGTTTCACCGTGGTCCCGCAACCACGGCTACTAAAGCCCCCTCGCCACGACAAGGCGGCAACCGTCGAGGGGGAGGTTAGGTTAGGTTAGGTTAGGTTAGGTTAGGTTAGGTTAGGTTAGGTTAGGTTAGGTTAGGTTAGGTTAGGTTAGGTTAGGTTAGGTTAGGTTAGGTTAGGTTAGGTTAGGTTAGGTTAGGTTAGGTTAGGTTAGGTTAGGTTAGGTTAGGTTGGGGTGCGATGCCAGATTACCTCCCCGTGTGCCCTTCCGCTTCCGTTCCTACTGATTCATCTTGAATCAGTGGGAAGGGTAAGTGGCAAGGGCCGGTGCACCCTGGGCGCTGGTCAGTAACTTCTCTTTATGGGATCTTGCTGGCCAGCGGCGAAAAATCTGGCAGACGTGGGCGCCTGGGCCCTGTTCTCACAGAGTCCGGGTGGGGCAGCCCATCTGGGTTTGCGTGAGCAGATCGGAACCCCGACTCACCGGGACCGAGGGCCTTGCCGCTAGCGGTCGGGCTGCGAGGAGTTAACCTCTATAAAAAATCCTGGAAGTGGTACGTGCGCGGCGCTTTCCAGTACTGGGCTTAAGCCGATAAGGCCGACGTGGAGCCGAAAGGGTTAAGCTCAGGCATCGGCTGTCTGGTTCACCCAGGCAGGCGTACCGCAAACCATATCTTTGATATATCGAGATAAAAAAAATGGACGCAGCACAGTTTAAAGAGAAATTACCCCAGGAGGGTACCGGCACCACCGGTGTCGGAGAATCCCTCTCCGAGCTTCTTAGCTCGGGCAGTCCCACGTATTCTGGGGGGGACAAAATTATGCTGGACGTTGATAAGGAGAAAGGGTCAGAGAAGGAGAAAGAGGAGGATGAGGGAAAGAAGGAGATAGGAGAGGAGAAGGAAAGGGAGAAGGACGAGGCGGAAGCGGAAAAGCAGCGCCTTATCGCAAGCTGCTTCGCAATTCCGGCCGTCGTTGAGCTCGAAAGGATGTCGGAGGCCGATTACGAGTCCGATTGCTCGCAGGCCTCGCAATGGTCGACGAGCTCCGCGAGGAAGAGGAAGCGGGACATCGCAGTGCCTGCTCGCGGCGGTGCAAAGAGGGCCAGGGGCAAGCGACCACCGCTCGATGAAAGTGTCGACCTCACACAGCCTCCCCCGGTCACACGTACTTCGCTGAGCCTCCCCGCACCGGAAGACCTCGCTGACCACATGAGGCAGCAGCCCACAGCTGACCTGGGTGCGCAAGTCAGCGAGAAGATGACGGTGGTGGAGTCCATCGCAGCCAAATCAACCAACCTGCAAGGTTTTCTTGTGCGGGAGCTGCGCGTTGCAGCGAGAACCGCTAGGGCTGCCATGGAAGAGATGATGCAGCGGACATCAGGGCCAGAGAGAATAGAGCAACTCGAGAGCGAAAACGCAGCGCTGCGCTCTCAACTCTCTGCCCTCCAGAAGCAGGTTTCCACCCTGGCTGCTGAGATGCAGACCATGCGGCGGAAAGAGGTTGGGAGGACTTATACTCCCGCAGTCCCACCTCAGGCTGCTCAGGCTCACCAGCCCCAGGGCTCTTTCTTGGAGCAGGTCGGGGCTCTGATCGAGTCGAAGCTAGCAGCTTTTAAGGCGGAGCTTTTCCCCGACCGGGCCATTCGCCCCCCGCTGGTGCAAAAGCAGGCAGTACCGGCCAGAGCTGCTGATTTCCCGCCGACAGCACCAAAAGCTGCCCCCATACCGAGTGCTAAGGGTAAATCGGGGAAACAGAGGAAAAAGAGCTCGGCCGCCAAGCCACCCCTAGCAGTAGAGCCTCTGCCGCCGGTACCCGCGACCCCCGTTGCACCAGGGGAACGACGAGACCCAGCATCTTGGGCTGAAGTGGCGGGCAAAAAGGCTAAGGCTAAGCCCAGCAAAGGGGCCAAGAAGGCAACAGCACCGAAGCCCACTAAACAGAAGTCAAACCGCAAGCCGAAGCCTCCGAAGCCTCCGAGGCCTCCGAAGTCGGCGGCAGTCATGCTCACGATCGCGGAGGGCTCGGAGGCCACGTACGCGCAGGTGATGGCCACTGCCAAGGCTAAAGTAAAGCTCAGCGAATGCGGCATCGCCGACATACGGCAGAGGAAGGGCCGCAACGGGGGAATCCTGTTGGAGGTAACCGGTCCTGAGAACGTTGGCAATGCTGACAGGCTGGCAGGGCGCCTCAGAGAGGCCCTCGCAGAATTGCCCGTCAAAGTGGCACGGCCTGTAAAGATGGGCGAAATGAGAGTCATGGACCTAGATGACTCAGTCACCCCAATGGACGTGGCTGCCGCGGTCGCAGCTGTAGGTGGCTGCAGCGTCGAGGAAGTGAAGGTCGGCGTGATTCGAAGAAGTGGGCGCCAATTGGGCACAGTGTGGGTCCGCGGTCCCCTTACAGCAGTCAAAAAGGTGACGGCAGAGCCCCGACTTCGGATTGGTGATTGGATAGCTGCTCGGGTGAGGTACCTGCCCGAGAAGCCGGCCCGCTGCTACCGATGCCTTGAGACCGGCCATGTAAGAGACGGGTGCAAGAGCGCAATTGACCGCAGCAGCGCCTGTTTTCACTGTGGGCAACAAGGCCACAAAGCGGCAACTTGTTCTGCCTCACCGAATTGCCCAATCTGTTCCGACCGTGGTTTGCGCGCCGACCATGAGATGGGACAGAAGTGTGCCGTCCCTGAGAAGGGAAATAAGAAGAGGGGAAAGCAGGCCCCTCTCGTTTCTAAAACCGCGGAGGGAGCCTCGTCATCGCCGAGTCAGCCGGGCCCTAGCTCGCAGCAGGAGGGAACAAAAGCCTAGTTTTCAATGCCCAACTTAAGATCCTCCAGGGCAACCTTAACCACTGCCGCAGGGCGCAGGACCTGCTATTGCAGACCCTCGCGGAGCATAAGGTTGCCCTGGCCGTTGTTGCGGAGCCCTATAGGGTGGCTGCTCATCCCCGCTGGTTCGGCGATGACAACAACTCGGTGGCTGCGTACTGGGGAGGAGGCGACGGAACCCCACCATGTTCCCTTCTGGAGAAGGGGCCGGGCTTCGTAGCAGTGTCATGGGGCTCAGTAGCAGTCGTCGGCTGCTATATCTCGCCCAACGTTGGCCTGGCGGATTTCGAGGTGTATATGGACCAACTCGCAGCATGCGTCCGGCGCTGTCAGCCCCGCCCGGTCCTTGTACTAGGGGATTTTAACGCCCACGCGCGCGCATGGGGAGGGCCCCGGGACGAGCCCAGGGGGGAGGCCGTCCTAGATTGGGCGGCGTGCCTAAACCTTGGGCTCCTAAACCAGGGGTCGGTCAGCACCTGCGTGCGCTGGCAGGGCGAGTCCATAGTGGACTTGTCCTGGGCATCCCCAACGGCGAGCGCCCTGGTCTCGGGCTGGCGGGTTGCTGAGGAACTGCTGACCCTGTCGGACCACAACTACATCCTCATGGATGTAGCGGTGCGCTCCAACTACGGAGCTCGGGGCCGTGACATCGCACGACCAAGACGCTGGGCGTTAAAGAAGCTCAACCGGGACCTGCTCGTGGCCGCCGCGAACACTGCGGCATGGGTGGAGCCACCGACCGCTGTCGACGCGGAGGCGGAGACAGTGTGGTTCCGGGAGCGGATGGTCCAGGTCTGCGACGCTGCGATGCCTCGAACGCGGCCGACTGAGCGCACCGCCACGTATTGGTGGTCTGACAGCCTGGCAGAGCTGCGAACGTCGTGCATGAGGGCCAGACGAGCGTATCTACGAAGTCGTCGGCGACGTCAGGCTTCCTCCGAGGAGAGGACGGCGGCGTACGCCGTGTACCGCGAGGCTATCACAAGCTTCCAAGCGGCTGTCGCAGACGCAAAGGAGAAGGCACACCACGAGCTTGTCGAGAGCCTCAACGAGGACCCATGGGGGCGTCCGTACAAAATGGTACTGGACAAGCTCAGACCGTGGGTCCCGCCGTTGACAGAGACCCTTGAGCCTGAGCTCGTGGTTAGTGTGGTGGACACTCTCTTCCCAAGAGCCACTGACAGCCCGCCAAGCGCTACATACTCGGCGATGCCGCCTCCTTTGGAGGAGAATGTGGAGGTTGGAAAGGAGGAGTTGGGGCGAGCCGTGAGGCGCCTAGCCGTGCGGAACACCGCCCCAGGCCCCGACGGAATCCCGGGTCGTGCCTGGGTGCTTGCACTTGGCGCCCTAGGTGAGCGGTTTCAGTTCCACCTAACCAACTGCCTGAGGTCTGGACGCTTCCCGTCTGAGTGGAAACGGGCGCGGCTGGTCCTGCTGAGGAAAGAGGGTAGACCGGCGGACTTGCCGTCGGCGTACCGGCCTATCTGCTTGCTGGACGAGGCGGGCAAGCTCCTCGAGCGAGTAATAGCGGAGCGCATAAACCTACATCTGTGGAGCGTCGGTCCGGACCTATCGGACTGCCAATTTGGCTTCCGACACGGGCGCTCCACGGTGGATGCCATCCTCCGCGTCCGCTCCATCGCGCAAGAGGCGGTGTCCCGGGGCAGGGTGGTGTTAGCGATTAGCCTAGATATCGTGAACGCGTTCAACTCCCTGCCCTGGAGGGCGATAAGAGAAGCGCTCGCCTACCATGGTCTGCCCGAACATCTGCGAAACGTTGTTGGCGATTACTTCCGAGACCGCGGCATTGAGTACACTGGCCGGGACGGTGCTTTGCACAGCCGGGAAATGTACTGCGGGGTTCCGCAGGGGTCGGTTCTGGGGCCACTCCTGTGGAACCTCGCGTACGATGTGGTGCTGCGGATCGCCCTTCCTGTCGGTGTCCAGGTCGTGTGTTACGCCGACGACACGCTCGTGCTGGCCGAGGGAGAGGAGTTCGACCGAACGACTCGTGTTGCCGAAAGCGGAGTGGCATGTGTGGTCCGCAGAATCCGGGCCCTGGGATTGCAGATCGCCCCGCAGAAAACCGAAGCCCTATGGTTTCACAACCTCCCCAAGGGCTCGGAGCCGCCAAGCTCCGCCGTTCGCGTCGGCGATGCCGTTGTCCGGGTGGGGAGATACCTGAAGTATCTCGGCGTTGTCCTTGACGGTCGCTGGGAATTCGTCGAGCACTTCGACCGTCTGGTCCCCCGGATCGAGAGGGTAGCGGGTGCTCTGCACCGAATCCTGCCCAATCTTGGTGGACCGCGGGAGAGTGTTCGGCGGCTCTACTCGGGGGTCGTGCGGTCCATGGCCCTATATGGTGCGCCAATCTGGGCGGATGAGCTGGCCGGCAATCGCGCATGCAAGGCGAAACTGCTAAGCGTGCAGCGCCGGCTAGCCATAAGGGTGGCGCGCGGATACCGCACGATCTCCCACGAGGCGGCGGGTCTTTTGGCCAGGTTTCCCCCCCTGGACATCTTGGCGTCAATGGACGCGAACGTATACGGCGAGCTTCGTCGCAAACGGGACGACGGGGAGGATCTTGCTCCCAGGGCTGTTGCCCTGATGCGCCAAGCAGCACACGACGATGCGCTCGAAAGGTGGCGGGCACGACTCCAGGAGCCGGCAAGTCAAAGACAGAGACTCGTGGGGGCGATTCTGCCGGTTTTCAATGACTGGATGAACCGAGCGGGCGGCCAGATAGGGTTTCGGCTGACGCAGGTGCTCACCGGGCACGGGTGCTTTGGCGAGTACCTGCACAGAATTGGCAAGGAGGAGTCAGCGTCATGCCACCACTGTGACTCCTCCTTTGACGACGCCCAACACACCTTGGAGGTCTGTCCCGCGTGGCAATCGCAGCGACTTGACCTCGTTGCTGCGATCGGAGCAGACCTCCGGCTGCCTGCCGTCGTAGCGGCCATGGTACAGGGTGAGTCGCAGTGGGACGCAATGGCCACCTTTTGCGAGTCGGTTATGACCCAAAAGGAGGCGGCAGAAAGAGAGAGGGAGAAGGCCAACCCCGCAAGGAGGCGGAGGCGCAGAGGCGGCGCAAATCAGCCCCGCCCTGGCCAAAATGCCCTGTAGTCATGGGCTTAGAATAAGACTACGGTATCCCCTGCCTGTCGTAGGAGCCGACTAAAAGGGGGACCAGCCCTGTAGTCCCGGGCTTAGAATAGGGCTACGGTACCTCCTGCCTGTCGTAAGAGGCGACTAAAAGGAGACACCGGGGTCGTGGGTGGTGAGAGTGGGGGCTCAAGCCACCGTTTTAAGCGACCCCGTGGAGGCGGCGGTGTGTGGTGGCCGCACACTGCCGCTTGGTGAGGCTGTCCCGGCAAAGCCGGTTACGAGGACGGGTGCGTACAGCACTGTGCGTGAGGGCTCCGGTGTGTTCATTGAGATCCCGGAGCCCTCCTCCATACGCACTGTGAGGGCCACCGGGGGGGTTTTAGTTGGTAAAAATCCAACATAACCCGGCTTTCCCCCCAGGAAGTCGGGTATCTTTGGAAGATTTCCCCCCCGTCAACAAAAAAAAAAAAGGTTAGGTTAGGTTAGGTTAGGTTAGGTTAGGTTAGGTTAGGTTAGGTTAGGTTAGGTTAGGTTAGGTTAGGTTAGGTTAGGTTAGGTTAGGTTAGGTTAGGTTAGGTTAGGTTAGGTTAGGTTAGGTTAGGTTAGGTTAGGTTAGGTTAGGTTAGGTTAGGTTAGGTTAGGTTAGGTTAGGTTAGGTTAGGTTAGGTTAGGTTAGGTTAGGTTAGGTTAGGTTAGGTTAGGTTAGGTTAGGTTAGGTTAGGTTAGGTTAGGTTAGGTTAGGTTAGGTTAGGTTAGGTTAGGTTTTTTTTTTTTTTTTTTTTTTTTTTTTTTTTTTTTTTTTTTTTTTTTTTTTTTTTTTTGGTAACGCGGGGGAATGCATTTACGCACTTCACCACTCTGCTGTCAGGGGACAACAGAGCGGCTTCGTGTGGGACTCCCAGCCCGAGGGCTGGACTACCCACTAAACCCCCGCGGTGATCCTCCTCTCCTCTACCGGGTCGCGGGGTAGGCCAAAGGTTAAATCACCGCGACCCGGCAAGAGGTCGCCCCTCCACGTGAGGGGCTCGACTGGTGGGGGAGCCAAAGTGGCTCCCCAGCGGCGCCCCCTGCCCCATCGCTACGACGGGGCAAGGAAACGCCGCGTCTCCTCGGGGGGGCCATATAGGCCCCCATTCGCTCCAATGCGCCGCCCCCCCCCATCCCATTGCTAAAACAATGGGACTAGAGGGGGCGGCGCATCGCTGCGAGGCCCGTCGCGTCGCTCACCAGCACTTCTCTGAGAACAGAGAAGGTGGAGAGCGAGCGCGCGGGCCCTCTCTGTGCTGGAAGGCACCCCCGGATCACGCAGGGGCGCCTTCCGGCCCGCCGTGTTAGAGGCGGCGGGTCCCCTGACCCCCCGCCCACGGCACTGATCCGACTGGTACGAGGCGCCCGGAGGCGCCCCCCCCAGCCGGACCTCTCCCTCTTGGTCGCTTGGGTCCCACTCCACGGTGTGAAGCAGGGCCCAAGCGACTAAACGGTGGCGGTGCTGCCCATACAGCACCGCCACCTACTGACCGCTCAACTCGCAAGCGAGGAGCGGTCCCTCCGCGGTTGCTCTTTGTTTCACCGTGGTCCCGCAACCACGGCTACTAAAGCCCCCTCGCCACGACAAGGCGGCAACCGTCGAGGGGGAGGTTAGGTTAGGTTAGGTTAGGTTAGGTTAGGTTAGGTTAGGTTAGGTTAGGTTAGGTTAGGTTAGGTTAGGTTAGGTTTTTTTTTTTTTTTTTTGGTCCAGGCAACTGCCACCATTGATAACGTGGCAACCTTTAGTCGATATGTGTAGTGAAAATAAGAAAAGAATGGTCCAATTTAATATAAAACTGTGCTACTTTAGAAGATAAGTTATTTTTGAATTTATAATATTATTAATATGTCCTTATGGTTACTTAGCCTAATGGGTTAAATTAGTCTTCAAGTTTTTTTTTTTTTTTTTTTTTCTCTTTTTCTTTCTTGTTACGTACCTTTTTTTTTTTTTTTTTTTTTTTTATTCTCGTACTTGTTCTTTCTTTCTTTGTTTGTTTGTTTGTTTTTTTTTTTTTTTTTTCTTTTTTATATGTTTAACCCATTTACAGATGTCATAGTCACAGTTGATAACGGTTTCACAAAACAAAGTCCATTACAATAAAATATAGTAATAATAAATTAATTGGTTGAATATATAATAAAACGCATTTTACAATTGAATATAACGCATTTTACATTTATTACATTGTAGTGTTTTCCCCGGCGCCTTATCTCTGTTTACTCCGACGAGTAGTCACAAGCAAGGCGCCGGGGTTTACAAATATAGCATGTCAATGTTAATAGATTCAATACAATAATAATATATCAATTACATTAGATTCAAATTTATTAAAATTACGATAAAATGTCAAGAATAAAATAAAAATAAAATTGCCTTAAAATGTACTTATACTTAGGTGTGTTCCCCGGCGCCTTATCTCTGTCTACTCTATCGAGTAGTCACAAGCAAGGCGCCGGGGTCCTGTAACAAGTCTCAACCCAATCCTACACTCTCTCCCTCGGCTTAAAAACGGTCATCTGGGTCGCTTAAGTTAAACTCGGCTTCCGTTTGCCTTTGAGGCCGCGCGCGTCACCCCCAGGGCGAAGGCAAGGAAGGTCTCTCGACTCTTGGAGTCGGCCATAAAGGCGGCGAACGCCTCGCACCTCACCGCCCTTCCCAGGCGTATCTCGCAATCGGCCCTGGCAGCTCCAAAACGGGGACACTCCTCCAACAGGTGCTCCAGCGTTTCGGGAGTCTCGTCATCACAGATGCAGGACGGACTCCCCGCGAGCTTGAACCTGTGGAGGTACGCTCGAAAGCCGCCGTGCCCCGTAAGGAGCTGCGCCTTGGCATTGCACATAGTGAATTTGCCAAGGACTTTGTGGGCCGATGCGACGTCCGGGAAGAACAGCGAGGTGACGCGGCCTGTGGCAGACTCGCTGTAGCGGGTCTGCCACTTTGCCACTGTCTCCCGTCTCACCTGCAGTTTTGCGTGTGAGACGGGATACAGGTCATAGGCTGCCGCGTCTTTGCGGGACAACGCCGCCCTCTTGGCCAACTCATCCGCGCGTTCGTTGCCGGGGATCCCGACGTGGGCCTTGATCCAGTAGAACTGGATCAGGCCCCCGTTTCGCTGGATGTCCGCCAGCTGGCCGTGAATCTTCACGGCCAGCGGGTGTGTGGGCGAGGTACTCCTGAGCAACTCCAGAGCGGATCTGGAGTCGCTCAGAACACTCGCCCTGATGGGAGCGGGACCCCCGGCAACGAGGTCGAGAGCCTTAGAGATCGCCACCATCTCCGCTTGGAAGACGGAGGCGAATCCCTCCAGCCTAAACCCCCTGGTGCGGACCTCAGCGCCGCCCTTCCACAGCGCGACCGCTCCCCCCACCTTGCCCTCGATCTTACTGCCGTCCGTGTAAGCCCTGGGCCAGTCGTCGGGCACCTTACTGAGCTCCTCCACGCTGGCCACCTCCTCAAACTCCACCGGAGTTCTAAGAGCGGGGTGTGCCAGCGTGAACGGGCTGCTTCGGTGCTCGACTTCCCGGCCCGGGAGCGGGGCGAAGGGCCTCCCCCTCTTTAGCTCGTAGAGTTGAAGGGCCTCCTCGGCCCTTAGGTCGAGGGGGAGGATCCTCGCCAGGAGGACGGCAGCAGTGAGGGAGGTGGTGCGATGGGCCTTAGCGATGCGGATCGCGAAGGCCCTGGTCACCCTGTCGAGCACGGCCCTGGGGCCCGCACGTTGCGCGACAGGCGCCCAAACGTTGGCCGCATAGAGGATAGTAGGCTCGATGACGGTTGTGTAGAGCAGCCGGACGATATCGGCATTTAAGCCCCAAGTCGCCCTGGCCGCTCTAGACACCATCTGGAACCTAGCCATAGCTTTGCCGCAGACCCTGTTGAGGTGGCTAAGAAAATTGAGGTTCTTGTCGATCGTCAGACCCAGTACGGTGATCTCATCCGAGAACGCGATGTCCTCCCCCCCAAGACTCAGTTTGGGCGGGATTACATCGCGCTTCTTGGTGACCACCATAGCTTGGGTCTTTCGAGCGGCGAACCTCATCTTAGCCGCCTCTCCCCACTCAGACACGGCTTCCAGCGCGGCGTTGAGGATCCCCTCAAGCTCACCCGCAGTCTGCGCCGCGGCGATAATCAAAATATCGTCCGCGAACGCCTGCAGGTGAGCTCTCAGGTCCTCGCCGCGCCGGAGCAAAGGGTCGAGTAGCAGGTTCCACAGCAGGGGACCGCACGTCGAGCCTTGGATGCAACCCTTCGAAGTAGGTCTGTCTACTTGTGCTCCAGCGTACCTGACTGTGACCTGTCTTTCGCTCAGGTAGCTGCACAGGAGTTGGTAGACAGACTGGTCGCATCCAGTGGCCAGGATCTGGTGTTTTATTCCGGGCCACCACGCATTGTCGAAGGCCCCCTCGATATCGAGGGAGACTACTCCGACAATGCGTTTCTGCCCGACGTGATCTCTTATGAGCTGGACAGCATCATACAAAGCGTCCTCCGTGCTGCGCTGCGGCATGAAGCCATATTGGCGCGGGCTCAGTCCTCCGCCCAACCCGAGCTGCCAGAGCAGCCTCCCGGCCATCATCTTCTCCAAGATCTTCCCCAGGACGGACAGGAGCCCAATCGGCCTGTATGACTTAGGCCGCGTGTAGTCATCTCTGCTGGGCTTAGGCAGGATTTTGACTACAGCGGCCTTCCAATCCTTGGGGAAGTATCCCAGAGAAAGGCAGGCGTTCATCAGGGCAACAAATACATCATTTCTTGCCCTGATGGCCGCACTGCAGATGTCGGCCGTGAGGCCGTCCCCCCCGGGCGCCTTTTTAGGGTGGATGCCCTTCAAGACGCCCGAGAGCTCGTGCTGGGAGAAGGGAATAAACTCCCGCGGCTTGGCACTGGCTTCATCCTCCATGCGGGCAACTGCCTGCCTGACGCGGGCATGAGTATCTAACTCGGACTGTAGATCGTCAGCTGGGTAGAATGTGTCAGCTATGAGAGCTGTGGAGCCCTCGGCATCCAGGGTGCGTCCATCCGCGCCGCTGAGGAGGGTGTCCTCCTTCCGACGAGCGGCGCATCTTAGCACCCTATAGATGCCGTCCCACACGCTCTCATGCTCCTGCTTTGTGCAGAATTCCACCCAGCTGGCGGTCTTGGCCGCCTCTATGGCGGCCTTGTAGTCCTCCTTGGCCACCAGATACTCCCCAACTACCCTATCCCTTCTGCGGCGATTCGCGTGCCGGATTCGACCCCTCAACGTGATGAGGTTGCGCTTCTTCGCCTGCAACTCAGGGCTCCACCAAATCACCCGTTTGGGTGCCTTTGGTGGAGCCAGAAGAGGGATCGAATCCTCGCACGCACCGTGAATCGCCCCAGTGTACCTTCCAATGGCCTCCTCAAGACCGCGGGGCGTCTCGATAGCCTCGATTTCGTCGACCGTCCAGTCTCCTAGACGGTCGACGAACGAGGCCCGAAAAAGGTCCCAGTCGGCCTTCGCGGCGTGGTAACGCCTGGTGGATCCGCTGGGTCTGGCTGGCTCCGTCTCGGGCCCCACCCCCACCTCGAACGTGATCGCCCGATGGTCCGGGGCGGAGGGGATGAGGTCCGGACGGACCCTCCAGTCGCTCACTCGGTGGAAGAGCGCCGACGTGGCGAGGGTTACGTCAACTATGCTGGTGAACAGCTTGTCCCCCCGCCAGATGTAAAACGTCGGCGCCCCTCCCTCGTTGAGGACCTGCAGATCCACCTGGGCTGCGAACTCGGAGAACAGAGTACCCCTCTGGTCCTCGCGCTCGCAGCCCCACCAAAGGCTTTTGGCGTTAATGTCCCCGCCGAGAAGGACCGCGCTGGTGCCCATGCGGTCCATGAAGGCCTGGATGTCGCGGAGATAGGGGCTGAGGTCTTGGTCTCCCTCAAGGTACACCGAGACCAGGCCGATCTTCTGCCGCTCCCATTCCACCACCACCGCCACGACATTCTCCGTGATGGTGGTGGCGTCCTGGACGACAGAGAGGGCCGGGTTGATGACTAGGATAGCCGACTTGACCGGTTTAGCCCCGGTGGCCATCTTTTGTATACAAGTATACCGGGTGTCCACTCGGCCCACCGACCCAGTGTAAGGTTCCTGGATCAGTACGGCCGAGTAGCCACCCTCGATGGCCACCTGGACGACCTCGTGGAACGCGGCGCGGCAACGGCCTATGTTGACTTGCAACAGCCGAATAGTGCCCCGCCGCGCTCCCCGTGGCCGCCCCGCGGCGTCCCGGCCAACGTCGGCCACCCCATCACCCGGTGCACCCCGAGGCCGTGGGGGGGCCAAGGTGCCCGCATCAACAGTACTTAATGGCCTGCCGCGCTATACTGTCCCAACGCACGCGCTCGGGACAGTCGGCGGCGTATGCAGGGTGCGAGGACTCTGCCCCTGGCACTTTCGTGCAGTGGCAGCAGCGCGGCCCCTCAGCCCGCGCCGACGGGGGGCAGTCCCTGGTTTGGTGCTCGCCGCTGCATTGGCCACACCTGGCTTCGGCGCGACAAATTCGCGCCGTATGCCCGTAGCCCATGCAGCGGTAGCACTGCACCAATGGGGACTGGTCCACCGCCAGCACGACCTGGTAGCCCTGGTAGGTTAGGTTAGGTTAGGTTAGGTTAGGTTAGGTTAGGTTAGGTTAGGTTAGGTTAGGTTAGGTTAGGTTAGGTTAGGTTAGGTTAGGTTAGGTTAGGTTAGGTTAGGTTAGGTTAGGTTAGGTTAGGTTAGGTTAGGTTAGGTTAGGTTAGGTTAGGTTAGGTTAGGTTAGGTTAGGTTAGGTTAGGTTAGGTTAGGTTAGGTTAGGTTAGGTTAGGTTAGGTTAGGTTAGGTTAGGTTAGGTTAGGTTAGGTTAGGTTAGGTTAGGTTAGGTTAGGTTAGGTTAGGTTAGGTTAGGTTAGGTTAGGTTAGGTTAGGTTAGGTTAGGTTAGGTTAGGTTAGGTTAGGTTAGGTTAGGTTAGGTTAGGTTAGGTTAGGTTAGGTTAGGTTAGGTTAGGTTAGGTTAGGTTAGGTTAGGTTAGGTTAGGTTAGGTTAGGTTAGGTTAGGTTAGGTTAGGTTAGGTTAGGTTAGGTTAGGTTAGGTTAGGTTAGGTTAGGTTAGGTTCGACACGGCCCAGCACACACGACACGGCCCAGCACACACTGGAGGTGTGTAGCCGCTGGGCCGGGGAGAGAGCGGCACTCGTGGCGGAAACGGGATTGGTGGACCTCTCGCTGCGCAGCGTCATTGCGATAATGCTGAGCGGCGAGAGACACTGGGAAGCGGTCGCCTCCTTTTGCGAAGAGGTCATGTCGCAAAAGGAGGCGGCGGAGAGGGAGCGGGAGGCTGCGGCCGATGCGCTCCCTCAACGCCAGATGAGAGGGGGTCGAAGGCGTCGACAATTTGTCCGCCTCGGCCCCTAAGGGACCTGCGGTTGGTCCCACTCCGCCTGGGGGGAGCCCACTAATGTTGTGAGCCCCCCCCCCCCCTTCCAGGCGGGTTCCCCGGCGCAAGCCGGGGTTGCCGGGGGGGCACTCTGGTAGAATGCCTAGCGATCCCAGGGTGCCCCTACACCAAACCGGCCCAGAGGGAACCGCCGGAGTGGAGTTTAGTGGGTAGGGCCAGGCTCTCCCCCCTCTTTTAATAAAGAGGGATGAGAGCGGCGAGTCCCACATACCCCCTGGAGTTTTACCCAGGGGGATGCGTAAATGCATTCTCCACTCCGTCAAGAAAAAAAAAAAAAAAAAAAAGGTTAGGTTAGGTTAGGTTAGGTTAGGTTAGGTTAGGTTAGGTTAGGTTAGGTTAGGTTAGGTTAGGTTAGGTTAGGTTAGGTTAGGTTAGGTTAGGTTAGGTTAGGTTAGGTTAGGTTAGGTTAGGTTAGGTTAGGTTAGGTTAGGTTAGGTTAGGTTAGGTTAGGTTAGGTTAGGTTGGGGTGCGATGCCAGATTACCTTCCCGTGTGCCCTTCCGCTTCCGTTCCTACTGATTCATTTTTGAACCAGTAGGAGGGGTAAGTGGCAAGGGCCGGTGCACCCTGGGCGCTGGTCAGTAACTTCTCTTTATGGGATCTTGCTGGCCAGCGGCGAAAAATCTGGCGGGAGGGGTCGCGTGGGCCCTGTTTCACTTTGTGGAGCGGGACCCAGGCGACCAACCGAATGAAGGACCGACTGGGGGGGGCGCCGCTGCGCGGAAGCGCGCGCGCCTCGTACCAGTCGGACCAGAGTGGCCGCCGGGACGCGGAGGGTCGGGGGACTCTCCGCGTCCATCACGGCGGGCCGGAAGGCGCCCTTGCGTGTTCCGAGGGTGCCTTCTGGCACGGAGGGGGCCCGCGCGGTCGCTCACCGCCTTCTCTGCTCTTAGAGAAGTGCTGGTGGGCGACGTGACGGGCCTCACGTGTGGGGCGTGTGGGGACCGGGCCTTGGGCCCCCACGCGCCTCAACGAGGAGGTGCGCCGCCCTCCCCGTCTCATCGACCGGGTTGCGATGGGATGGAGGGGGCGGCGCGTTGGGGCGTATGGGGGCCAAGATCATACGCACTTGGCCCTTATGCGCTCCAACGAAGAGATGCGGCGTTTTCTAGCCCCGCCGTCGAGCACCGACGGGGCAGAAGCGCCGCCGAAGGAGTGCCCGAAAGGGCGCCCGCAGACGGGGTCGCGGAAGTGTGCGCAAGCGTTCCCGTGGCCCCGTCCTTTGCGGTGCGGAGGAACACCCCAGGAGTTTTAGTCGGTATACCGCCCTTTTCAGGGCGGGGAGTCCGACATAACCACTGTGCTCCCCCGAGCCGGTGGTACCCGTAATTGGGGTTTCTCCTGGGTGAAAAAAAAAAAAAAAAAAAAAAAAAAAAAAAAAGGTTAGGTTAGGTTAGGTTAGGTTAGGTTAGGTTAGGTTAGGTTAGGTTAGGTTAGGTTAGGTTAGGTTAGGTTAGGTTAGGTTAGGTTAGGTTTTTTTTTTTTTTTTTTTTTGGTAACGCGGGGGAATGCATTTACGCACTTCACCACTCTGCTGTCAGGGGACAACAGAGCGGCTTCGTGTGGGACTCCCAGCCAGAGGGCTGGACTACCCACTAAACCCCCGCGGTGATCCTCCTCTCCTCTACCGGGTCGCGGGGTAGGCCAAAGGTTAAATCACCGCGACCCGGCAAGAGGTCGCCCCTCCACGTGAGGGGCTCGACTGGTGGGGGAGCCAAAGTGGCTCCCCAGCGGCGCCCCCTGCCCCATCGCTACGACGGGGCAAGGAAACGCCGCGTCTCCTCGGGGGGGCCATATAGGCCCCCATACGCTCCAATGCGCCCCCCCCCCCCCAGCCCCCGGTATAGAGGGGGGGCGGCGCATCGCTGCGAGGCCCGTCGCGTCGCTCACCAGCGCTTCTCTGAGAACAGAGAAGGTGGAGAGCGAGCGCGCGGGCCCTCTCTGTGCTGGAAGGCACCCCCGGATCACGCAGGGGCGCCTTCCGGCCCGCCGTGTTAGAGGCGGAGAGTCCCCTGACCCCCCGCCCACGGCACTGATCCGACTGGTACGAGGCGCCCGGAGGCACCCCCCCCAGCCGGACCTCCTCCTCTTGGTCGCTTGGGTCCCACTCCACGGTGTGAAGCAGGGCCCAAGTGACTAAACGGTCGCAGGGGACAGGGAGAGAGGCGCACCGCAATACCAGCACTCCTCTTCCCCTGCGACCCCACCGCGTCCGCCATCAACCGGTGGCGGCCCCGGTAAGGCCGCGGCAGGCAGGGAGAGCGGCGCACCGTAATACCGGCACTCCTCTCCCGCCGCGGCCTCCTCCCTTCGGCTGCGATGCCGCCCATACGACATCGCAGCCCGCCTCAGTGGCGGTGCTGCCCATACAGCACCGCCACCTACTGACCGCTCAACTCGCAAGCGAGGAGCGGTCTCTCCGCGGTTGCTCTTTGTTTCACCGTGGTAGGTTAGGTTAGGTTAGGTTAGGTTAGGTTAGGTTAGGTTAGGTTAGGTTAGGTTAGGTTAGGTTAGGTTAGGTTAGGTTAGGTTAGGTTAGGTTAGGTTAGGTTAGGTTAGGTTAGGTTAGGTTAGGTTAGGTTAGGTTAGGTTAGGTTAGGTTAGGTTAGGTTAGGTTAGGTTAGGTTAGGTTAGGTTAGGTTAGGTTAGGTTAGGTTAGGTTAGGTTAGGTTAGGTTAGGTTAGGTTAGGTTAGGTTAGGTTAGGTTAGGTTAGGTTAGGTTAGGTTAGGTTAGGTTAGGTTAGGTTAGGTTAGGTTAGGTTAGGTTAGGTTAGGTTAGGTTAGGTTAGGTTAGGTTAGGTTAGGTTAGGTTAGGTTAGGTTTTTTTTTTTTTTTTTTTTTTTTTTTTTTTTTTTTTTTTTTTCTGGACACCCGGTGAAAAATCCATCATGGACGCCAGGGAAGGGGACCCTGGCAGTGTCGGACTCCTACCGACTAAAAAACACCGAATGCCCAGCCTCTGTGTCCCTCTGACATAGGTCAGAGTCCTTTTTTATCTTTTCATTGTCTTTTGCATGTCTTTCTTTTGTTTGGCCTCGGAAGTTTGTTTTTTCTTCCGTTTCATCATTTTCTTTTTGTCAGCTCTTATTTTTTCGTACATTAATTTATTACAATTCCATTCAATTATTTAAAACTAAAGTTAAATTGAGAGTTACAGATTCCATCTATCATTACATATTACATAATTTACAGGTCTCACAAATCATGTATACTATCATATTAAATACTATTTTGCACTAATACTTTTATACACAATTGTGTCCCTATTTATTTATTCCTATTTCCTACTCTTATAGCTATTTTCCTACAAAATGACATGAACTTTTCTCTAGCGTCGTTGGTGCACATGATCATACAAATATTTTCCCTACTTATTTTAATTCCATACTCTATCTCTATGTCTGTTCTTTCTCTTCCGTACACGGGACAGTCAGCCACTATATGAAGAGCGCTCTCCTCAACCTCAGGGTCGCAGATGCACGCCGGGCTCTCCTTGCACTTGAATCGACTCAAGTATTCGGAGAACCCGCCGTGGCCCGTGAGCACCTGTACCATTACGTGATCAAGTTTCATTTTATTTACTATCGGATATGCTGCTATGGCATCCGGAAAGAACGCTTTGGTCGTCGAGGCGGTCTCACCATTCCCGTATCGCCGGTTCCATTCGCCAAGCGAGGCCAGACGTATCTGACGCTTGGCGAATGAAACCGGGCACAAGTCGTAGTGGGGCCTTGTCTTTATCCTTAATGCAGCACACTTAGCGAGCTCGTCTGCCCTCTCGTTTCCCTCCAATCCTGCGTGTGCCTTTATCCAAAACAAGTGGACAGTCTTGCCCTGCTTGTGTAATTTAATTATGTTCGCTCTTGTTTGTACCGCTAGTGGATGGAGGGAAACATTGTTAACAACCGTTTCAAGGGCAGACCTCGAATCGCAGAAAAAGCTGCAATTCGGCTCCGCTATTAGGAGGGCTTGCTTTGTGGCCTCCAGTAGCGCCAACAATTCCGCCTGGTAAACCGTGCAGAAGTGGTCGAGTTTCAGTTTTTTGGCTTTTACTTCGGCGTCGTCTATCCATACGGACACGGCGGCCCCGACCCTCCCTTGTATTTTACTGCCATCGGTATACAGTTTTAGACCACCTTGGTCATGCTCTTCCACTTGTGCACGGTCAGCCAGGCATATAAATTGCAACTCCATTTGCAGAGCAGGATGCGGTGCATCCACGAACGGGATCGGTCTCTCCGTTTCCCGATCTTCCACCACTTGCTGGGAGTAACCTTTCTTCACGCAGTAAAGCGAGGCCGCTTCCCAGACTCTAATGTCCAAAGGAAGCAGCCCAGCAAGTAGTAGAGCCGAGTTCAGAGAAACCGTGCGGTACGCTTTCACAATCTTCTGTGCAAACCCTCTCTGTACTGCATCAAAGTGTTTTCTAGCACCCAGTTTGTTACTCGCCGGTGCCCAGGCGCTAGCCGCGTAAGTGATAACGGGTTCCACCACCGCCGTGTATATGGTCCTGATCACCTCGGGGTTCAGGCCCCAGTGGACTTTAGCTGCCCGCGCTAGTTGTTTATATAAGGCAAGTGCCTTGCGACATTGTGCCGATATATGGGCGTTGAAGGTGAGCTTATCGTCCACTATGACCCCAAGAATCTTAATTTCCCTGGACAGGCCAATGTCTACCCCGCCCATGGTCAGGCGTGGAGAGTCGTACTTTAATCTGTTGGTCATGACCATAGCCTTGGTTTTGTGCGGCGCAAAATTGAGCTTATTTCTGACTCCCCACCTCCGAACATGCTCGAGGGCGGCATTGGCCCGTTCCTCGACATCAAGCGTCCTGTCCCCCGAGAAGATCAGTACCACATCATCAGCGAATGCCTGGCAATAGTGGCCCCCGCTTTCTAATCCCTTCAGGAGGGGATCCAAAAGAAGGTTCCAAAAGGTTGGCCCTCCAATGGAACCCTGAACGCAACCCTTTGTTGTCGCCTTCTCAAATTCAGCCCCTGCATACCTCACTTTTACCTTCCTGTCCGACAGGTAGTCATCAACCAAGCGCCTCAGATTCACCGGACAGCGTGTCTCTGCCAACCTGCAGCGTATGGCGGGCCACCACGCGTTATCGAAGGCCCCCTCTATGTCAAGTGAAACGAGCGTGACAATCTTCTTATCCTTCAATTTCGACCTTATGTGCTCTAGCATGACATAGAGGGAGTCCTCGGTGCCGCGCTGCGGTGTGAAGCCGTACTGCCTCGGACTCATGTCCGGCAGAATATAGTGCCGGATTCTCCTCATCAACATCTTTTCGAGGATTTTCCCGAAGACCGGCAGTAGTCCAATTGGCCTGTAGGATTTAAAGTGGGAGTAATCGTCTTTCCCTGGCTTTCTCAGCACCGCAACCACCGCTTCCTTCCAGGCCTCGGGAAAATGACTGAGAGCGAGACATTTGTTGGCAAGTGCTAAGAACACCTCCGGGTCGTGGTCCGTCACCGCCTTGCAAATGTCCGCTGTAAAGCCGTCATGTCCCGGGGCCTTTTTGGGATTAAAGCTGGACGCGGCCCATTGCAATTCTACTAAGGTAAACGGAGGGTCGAATGATTCACCATGCGCCCTCTCGTTTACTACGTTCGCCCTGATCCGGTCTTGCACGTGGTCCGCGTCGTCGCATTCGGTTTTGTCTTCCGGGTAGAATGAGTTTGTCAGTAATTTAGCTGACTCCATGTTGTCCAGTTCTCTGCCGTTCTGGACCAGGACTACGTCCTCCTCTCGTTCTGTAGTTCTGCTGATGACCCGGTATATCCCATCCCACATGCTTTCCCTGTCTTGTCTCTCGCAGAAGCTTTTCCAGCTTGTGGTCTGGGCACTCCTAGCCTCCCGCTCATATGTCTCCTTTGCCTGGAGATATTGCTCCACGACCCATGCCCGGCGCGCGGGGGCCGCACATCTGATACGACGCTTTTTCGTCAGAACATGCTTCTTTAACTGGGTGAGTTCGTCAGTCCACCAGGGCAATCGTGCTCTTTTCCTGTCGAGGGCTCTCGGAACCGACTCATCGCATGCCAGGCTAACTGTTTCTATAAATTTTTCAACCACCGTTCCTAATTGTTCTCTGTTTTCAATATTTTCAATTTTATTCTTATTGATGTTTTCGTCCTCCCAAAATTGCGTCAGTTTCTCATGAAACTGACCCCATTTTGCCTTTCGTGTATTGAAAAGCCTGGTTGTCCGCTTGATGTCGATTCCAGTTATTCTTTTCAGGGCGATATCAAACAGGATTGCCGCGTGGTCCGAACTGGTCACATCTCCTGTTACTTTCCAGTTTCCAACTCTAGAGAGCATGTCTTCGGAGCAGATAGTCACGTCGACACAGCTAGTGTAGCGTTTACCACCCCTAACTGTGTCGAACGTGGGTTCTGAGCCTCTGTTCAGTATGTGCATCCCCAACTCGCCGACCATGCCCGCAAAAGCTTCTCCTCTGTGGTCCACTCTCTCGCTTCCCCACCACGTATTCCATGCGTTAACGTCCCCACCCAGCAGGATACTCTTGGTACCAATCTCCTTTATCACCTTCTCGATCGCTTCGATTTGAGGCTCGATGGGGGCATCTCCTTCCAGGTAGACAGATATCAGACCGATGCAGCTCGTTCCGGTTTTCACTTTGACTGCAGTGATGTTAGGCGTCGTGAGCGTTGGGCATTGGGCTACATCGATTCGTCCGTCGAACAGTACGATTGCTGACTTATTTACCCTCTCATTTGATTTATCGCACTGCATGACTCTAGTACCTGGATATGTTTTGAGTCGGCCAGTGTTGCCGATGTAGGGTTCTTGAAGTAAGGCAAACGCAACCCTCCTTCTCGCTGCCTCTACCATCAGCTCAGATGTTGCCAGTTTGCTTCTTTGGAGATTGGCTTGGATCACGGTAAAATTTTTGCTGGGTGAGTCGTTTTCGCTTGAGGTGCCTTTAGCAATATGCTACTGTCGACCGCGCTATCATCTCCCATTTCTTCCGAATGGGGCATTCGGAGTCAAATGCATTGTGGTCCACGTGCTCTTTGTTGCTTCTTTTGCAGTTGCAACAGGTGGGGGGAGTGCGAGCTGTCCAGTTGTTACATTCCGTTTTCAGATGTGGCCCTCCACAGTGGCTACACACGTCTACTGTCTCCTGGCAGAGCCGCTTCCCATGGCCGTAGCCAAGGCATCGCGAGCACTGTACTAGTGGGGTTTGGTCAGCGACTTTGACTCGCTGTATGTCGATGTAGACCATCTCCGCCGTTGTCATGCGAGTCCAGATTATCGGCGAAACTTTCAGGATGACGTGTGCCGTATGTGGGTTTTTCGTCTTCTTCCGATACCTCACCTCTATTCTGTCATCTGTCCCGCACACATCCTGCAGGAGGTGTTTGTTTTGGGCTCTGAGTGCTCCGACTATTTCCTCGTCTGTGTGCATTTGAAGTACCCCAAAGAGGACGACGAGTGGATCCTTGTTTTCTATGTCTTCTACTAGTAACTGTCCTCCTGCCTTTTGAATTCTCTCTTTGACTTTGCCCACTTCTTCCCTTGATTTGCATCCGACTATGACTTTCCTATCTCTGGCTTTTCTTATTTTATCTATCTTTACTCCTGCTTCTTTAGCATTTATTGCATTTCTAAGATGGTCTAGTACCTCTTCTCCAGTATCCTTGTCATCCTTGGAGGTGACCACTATGGAGTGCATTGCCGTAACTCGATCCGCAGATGCTTGTCTGGGGGGGCCTGCTACGACACTTGCGTATGAGGCCCTGCTCTCTTCCATTATTACTTGTTGATTTCTTATAGCCTCTTTCAACTTTTCCATCTCTTCTTTATTTTCCTTTAGCAATGCCCCGTGTTTTCTCATCTCCTTTATGAGTTCCGTTTCTTCTTTTTGTCTTTCTTTTTCCGGGCCGGCAGTATCTCGATCGTCGATCCTTTTTTCTGTTCCTTGTGTGACTTCATTTTTCTGTCTCTCCTCTCTGTTGGTTTTCGAACCTCCTTCCCTTTCTTTTTCTGCTTCTTTTACTAGAAGGTACAACCGATCAACTGCTCTTGTGACGCCACTCTTTATGTCACCTCGGATGTTTCGCGCCTCTCCCAGCAGTCGTTTCGCGTTAGTTAGACACGCTCTCGCTTCTGCGGTTCTGTTGAGGAACTTCTCTGGCTTTGGCGGCGTCTCTATTAGGTCAGTCGAGTGTCTTCTAGTACTTATTGCACTAGGAACTTTTGTTGGCGCTTGGGTCAAGGCTGTCTTTTTTGTTTGGGTGTCAGGGGCCTCCGGGGCCACCTCAGTCCCCTTTGAACATTCCTCTCTTCTTTTTTCGAGTTTCCCGGCTTCCCATTCCCCAATGCTACGTCTCACACTCGAGGTTTTTGTCGGTTCTTCTTCTTGGGGTTGAGTATCCATGTTTGTCGCTTTCTTGGCCGGGGTGTGAAAACCAAACATTTCTATTTCCAAGGTTTATATTTAATATTTAAAGTATTTGTAAATAATGTCAATGTTTAGATTGTAAATTTATGTTGTAAATAAATTAAGTTAAGTAAGTGGTAATAATTTGTATATGTTGGAATTATCGATAATGCTAGACAATTAACTATTTTCGGCAGGTTTTAGAATGTAATTGTATAACTTTTAACCAACGATTTGTGTCTTTATGCAGAGTCCGATGTCGGACAGTCGGTAGAGCAGCTGAACGCCCGCGTACGTCCTATATTAATAATATATATAGCTAGTGTCAATGCTTAAAATTAAATTTGTATAAGTTGTAAATGATTTAAATAGTATTAAATTAAATTATACAATGGAATAGTGATTTCAAATAAGATTAAGTGATCACCTGAAGTGAAATAAAGTTATATCAAATGACTTACAATTATGCAGCTTGTCACGATTTGTCTCTACAAGAGTCAATTTGGTCCCGCGCTTGTCTTATTTACAATTTATGTGTTTTATATGTATAATTATATAACAAACCGTCAAAAGTCAATTAAATAACAAAATTATAAAATATGCTTTACTCTTATAAAAATTTCCACTGTCTCCACTGTAAAATTGAAAATCCCACTGTCGCACTACGTGCAAGCGCTATGGGCGGGTGGGTGGGGAAAAATTTACAGCTAATTTTTTGCTTCTTGCAGATTCGCGATGCTGGTGACGAGCCGCGTCCAATGGTGTGCTGCAACAGTAGGTGGGAGCAAAAAATAATTAGAGTTTTAACTTGATGTATGAAAAAATAGTTCCCCTAAGGTAGACTTTTTGGACTATGGAAAAATCGATAAAACTGTAATAAAAGGCAAACTATACCACGCAGCGGGCTGGGGATGGTCTCTAAAAATAGGGGACGATCGCCCGGAGTGAACCGTGCCCGCTAAAACGGGTTTGAGGGCGGATTTAAGAAGTTTCTCAAGAAAATTGGTGTTTATTGTATGAAAATCTATGTTTTTTCAATTTTTTAGGAAAACTATGAAAGCTAATTTTTTGCTTCTTGCAGATTCGCGATGCTGGTGACGAGCCGCGTCCAATGGTGTGCTGCAACAGTAGGTGGGAGCAAAAAATAATTAGAGTTTTAACTTGGTTAGGTTAGGTTAGGTTAGGTTAGGTTAGGTTAGGTTAGGTTAGGTTAGGTTAGGTTAGGTTAGGTTAGGTTAGGTTAGGTTAGGTTAGGTTAGGTTAGGTTAGGTTAGGTTAGGTTAGGTTAGGTTAGGTTAGGTTTTTTTTTTTTTTTTTTTTTTTTTTATTTTGGCGAGGTACTGCCACTGTTTATAATGTGGCAACCTTTTAGTCATTTGACAATAAAAATGTTAATGTTAATATACAATAGTCAAATGTCTGTAAAAATAATGAATAAATAATTAAAATTTTTTTTTTTTTTTTTAAAAACATCGCTTATTATAAAATTAAATTAAAGTTTATAAAGTGTTAGGTTAAAATAATCTTTGAATAATATAACATTTACAGACATAGTTTCATATCTAAAAAAAATAAAATTGAATTAAGAATTAAAAAGTCAATTAATAACAACATGTTTTAACCTACTGGGTTGAGTCTTCATCGTTCTTTTCATTTAAATATTTCTCTTTTTTTTTTTTTTTTCCTTTTTTTCCTTTTCTTTTCTTTTTTTCTTTTCATTTAGCCAGTCCTTTTTTTTTTTTTTTGTTTTTTTTTTTTTTTGTTTTTTTTTTTTTTTTTTTGTCAATTACAACCCATTTACAATAACATTGTCATTATTATAATGTTAAAATATAAGTTAAAATTAAAAAAGTAAAATAAAAGTTTTTAATTTAGATTTACAAACTTGTTTTCCCCGGCGCCTTATCTCTGTCTACTCCGACGAGTAGTCACAAGCAAGGCGCCGGGGTACTGGATAAAAAACAATTAAAATTCAATTAGCATCAATAATTAAAATAATTAAAATACACCCTCGCCCGGCCCGACCCAAGATAATTTGTGATAGTTGTATAAAGTTTAAGGGTGCTTGGCTCGCCCGGGCTAAAACCGGCCCCCATTCGCCCTTGAGGCCGCGCGCACGACCCCCAAGGCGAAGGCAAGGAAGGCTTCTCGACTATCGGAGTCAGCCATAAAGGCGGCGAACGCCTCGCACCTCATGGTTAGGTTAGGTTAGGTTAGGTTAGGTTAGGTTAGGTTAGGTTAGGTTAGGTTAGGTTAGGTTAGGTTAGGTTAGGTTAGGTTAGGTTAGGTTAGGTTAGGTTAGGTTAGGTTAGGTTAGGTTAGGTTAGGTTAGGTTAGGTTAGGTTAGGTTAGGTTAGGTTAGGTTAGGTTAGGTTAGGTTAGGTTAGGTTAGGTTAGGTTAGGTTAGGTTAGGTTAGGTTAGGTTAGGTTAGGTTAGGTTAGGTTAGGTTAGGTTAGGTTAGGTTAGGTTAGGTTAGGTTAGGTTAGGTTAGGTTAGGTTAGGTTAGGTTAGGTTAGGTTAGGTTAGGTTAGGTTAGGTTAGGTTAGGTTAGGTTAGGTTAGGTTAGGTTAGGTTAGGTTAGGTTAGGTTAGGTTAGGTTAGGTTAGGTTAGGTTAGGTTAGGTTAGGTTAGGTTAGGTTAGGTTAGGTTAGGTTAGGTTAGGTTAGGTTAGGTTAGGTTAGGTTAGGTTAGGTTAGGTTAGGTTAGGTTAGGTTAGGTTAGGTTAGGTTAGGTTAGGTTAGGTTAGGTTAGGTTAGGTTAGGTTAGGTTAGGTTAGGTTAGGTTAGGTTAGGTTAGGTTAGGTTAGGTTAGGTTAGGTTAGGTTAGGTTAGGTTAGGTTAGGTTAGGTTAGGTTAGGTTAGGTTAGGTTAGGTTAGGTTAGGTTAGGTTAGGTTAGGTTAGGTTAGGTTAGGTTAGGTTAGGTTAGGTTAGGTTAGGTTAGGTTAGGTTAGGTTAGGTTAGGTTAGGTTAGGTTAGGTTAGGTTAGGTTAGGTTAGGTTAGGTTAGGTTAGGTTAGGTTAGGTTAGGTTAGGTTAGGTTAGGTTAGGTTAGGTTAGGTTAGGTTAGGTTAGGTTAGGTTAGGTTAGGTTAGGTTAGGTTAGGTTAGGTTAGGTTAGGTTAGGTTAGGTTAGGTTAGGTTAGGTTAGGTTAGGTTAGGTTAGGTTAGGTTAGGTTAGGTTAGGTTAGGTTAGGTTAGGTTAGGTTAGGTTAGGTTAGGTTAGGTTAGGTTAGGTTAGGTTAGGTTAGGTTAGGTTAGGTTAGGTTAGGTTAGGTTAGGTTAGGTTAGGTTAGGTTAGGTTAGGTTAGGTTAGGTTAGGTTAGGTTAGGTTAGGTTAGGTTAGGTTAGGTTAGGTTAGGTTAGGTTAGGTTAGGTTAGGTTAGGTTAGGTTAGGTTAGGTTAGGTTAGGTTAGGTTAGGTTAGGTTAGGTTAGGTTAGGTTAGGTTAGGTTAGGTTAGGTTAGGTTAGGTTAGGTTAGGTTAGGTTAGGTTAGGTTAGGTTAGGTTAGGTTAGGTTAGGTTAGGTTAGGTTAGGTTAGGTTAGGTTAGGTTAGGTTAGGTTAGGTTAGGTTAGGTTAGGTTAGGTTAGGTTAGGTTAGGTTAGGTTAGGTTAGGTTAGGTTAGGTTAGGTTAGGTTAGGTTAGGTTAGGTTAGGTTAGGTTAGGTTAGGTTAGGTTAGGTTAGGTTAGGTTAGGTTAGGTTAGGTTAGGTTAGGTTAGGTTAGGTTAGGTTAGGTTAGGTTAGGTTAGGTTAGGTTAGGTTAGGTTAGGTTAGGTTAGGTTAGGTTAGGTTAGGTTAGGTTAGGTTAGGTTAGGTTAGGTTAGGTTAGGTTAGGTTAGGTTAGGTTAGGTTAGGTTAGGTTAGGTTTTCCGTGTGGAGTTTCTGGTCTCCCATCGGACGCGTCCCCAGGTGGCGGATAGGGGAACGCCCTCCAGATATGGGGGGTACCGGCTTCGGCCGGCGCGGACCAAAACCAGGCGGGGGGGACGTCCAGTGGCAATCTGCTGCTGGACGTCCGGCGGAGTCCAACTTGGGCTCCGCACCTGTCGGCGGGCTCGGTGGTTGCGCCTGCGCAGCTACCGGGCAGGCTTCTGCCACCGTCGGCAAAACCCGTAATCTCACAGTAAGTGGGACCGGGGGCCTTCGGGCTGCGAGGAGAAAACCTCTATAAAAATCCCCAATCCCAAGCTTAGACGCCCGGCGATGGGATGCGTGGCTGGTGGGTGACCAGTCGCGAGGGCGTCCTTATCCGTCCGCCGTAGAGCGGGCGTGTTGCTACGGGTTTGCGCTCCACCCTAAGGAGCGCGAAGCATTATGTCAAGTACAAGTAATGAAACTGCTTCCCGGGTGGGTCCCCGAAAGGGGGAATCCCACCTCTCCGCTCCAGCGGAGAGCTGCCCCGTAGTATACGGGAGGGGCACCAAGTGCTTTGTAGAACGAGACGAGTCCGATGCTGCCCTTGTCAGGGCGGCGTCGGCCGGGTCTGGGGCTGCCCCTGTCGGGGCGGTTCCGGACGGCCCTGACGCCGCCCTTTTCAGGGCGGATCAGGGTGAGTCTGGGGTTGCCCTTGTCAGGGCGGCTCTGGACGGTGGACGGCTTCATCCGGAGGATAGGGGGGAAAGGAGCGGTAGGAGTTCCGCTGCGAGTGACGTTTTGCCTTGTGGGACAGCCAGGGAGGAGGAGGAAGTACCGGAGGGGCCCAAGGTGGGGGCCAAGAGGGCGAACCCCTACTTCAGGCTCGAAATTCCCGAGCCAAAGATCACTCCGGCGAGGAGAGGACGAAGGGCGAAGGGAGATGGGACCGCGAGGGCGGCTGCGGGCCATTGCACTGGCATGTCTGCCGCTGTAAGCAGCCTGCGCGAGGCCGATCGGCAGTACTCCGAGGAGGAGGAGAGTTGTCCGGAGGAGCGCTGCGGCGTGCGGGCCCCGTCTGTACTGGCCGACGCGGATCCGGTGGACGTCGTGCGCCGGGCTGCGGAGGTTGTGCTGGCGCAGACGGCCAAATCCACCAACCTGAAGGGGGGCGTCCGGGGTGCCATCAACTCCGCCTGCCATGAAATCGTGGCGGCGGTCGCTAGCCTCCGGCCTCAAGAAGAGGGGGAGGTCGTCCGCACCCTGCGGGCGGACAACAAGCGCATGAGGGAGGAACTCGCCCTCATGCGCTCCGAATTGAGTGCCGTCCGCAGGGCCTTCTCAGAGAGGGAAAAGGAGCCGCCTGCTGAGAGGGAAAAGGAGCCGCCTGCTCCGGGCCCGAGTGCGCCGGGGACTGGCGACGTGATGGCGCTCCTCGCCGAATTTAAGGAGGAGCTCTCCCGCGAGCTTTTCACCTCTCTGGGCGGGATGGTGAACGTCAGATTGGAGGCAATCTGTCGTCGCCTTCCCCCAGAGCCTGTCGTCCGCCCGCCGCTTGCGGCGGACAGAAGGAGGGTAGAACAGCAGCAAGGGGTGGAGGGGGCGCGGGAGGGCAGCGGTTCTCAACTGCGCCAGCGGCGGGGGCCAAAAACCCCACCCGGGGTTGCCAGCCGGGAGGCAACAGGGGCGACCCTGATGCCGCCAGCAAATCCGGCGCCGAGGCCACGGCCCGGCGGTGGAGCCCCCGCACGAACCTCGGTGGCCCCTGCCCCCGCTCCTGATCCGCCGGCGCAGGCACCGCAGCAGGCGTGGACGGAGGTAGTCAGGCGGGGTGGGGGGAGGAGGCCCGATCCGCCTGCTCCCCGGGCAGGCCAGCCTTCGGGTCGGGCCCCTGCACCTGTGAGGAAGCTGGCGGTGCCCAAAACGGCGGCCGTGGTGGTGGCCCTTAAACCAGAGGCCGAGGCGTCCTACGCCGACGTGATGAAGAGGGCCACCCAAGCCTTCCGACTCCAGGATGTGGGCCTGGAAAGTGTCAAGATCCGCAAGACTGCGGACGGGGCCCGCATCCTGGAAATCCCGGGCGCCAACATGGGTCGCACGGCCGACGAGTTGAGGACGCGCCTGGAGGCAGCCATCGGGGACACCGCGAGGGTGTACAGGCCCGTTAAGATGGCGCGCCTCCGGGTGTCGGGACTCGACGAGGCAGCCACGCCGGAGGCTCTGGCCGGGGCAATGGCGGCCCTGGGGCGCTGCGAGCCTGCGGACATCAACGTCGGCCAGATCCGGCATGGATTCGGTGGCGCAGGCTCGGCACTTGTGCAGTGCCCCATCGAGGTGGCCAACACCGCGATCGGGGCGGGACGCATCGCGGTGGGATGGTCGGCCGCCAGAGTCGTGGCCCTGGAACCGGCAGCACTCCGGTGTTATAAGTGCTTGGGAGTGGGGCATACCAGGGCGACGTGCCCATCACCGGTGGAGCGGGGAAACCTGTGCTTCCGCTGCAGCAAGCCGGGTCACAAAGGGGCGGACTGCAGAGACGAGGCATTCTGCGCAGTCTGCCACCACGCCGGGCTGCCGGCGGGGCACAGGATGGGCGGCTTGAGTTGCAAGCCACCCAAAACTAGGGGCGTGGAATCCCCAAATCGCAGGGCTCCACCGGAAGCCTCCGCAGCCGCCGGACCCCCAATGAATGGGGCGAGTGAGGGACAGCCCATGGACCAGTGATGCCTGCACACCCACAGCTCACTGGTACCCGTGAGGTGCTGCAGGGAAACCTGAACCACTCCGCCCGTGCTCAGGATCTCCTGATGCAGAACATGGCGGAGTGGGGCATTGCCCTGGCGGCTGTGGCGGAGCCATACGCTGTCCCTCAGCGCCCCAACTGGGTGGGTTCCACCGACGGCCAGGTGGCTCTGGTGGTCCCGACCATGGGGGCGGCCCTCTCAGGCATCGAGAGGGGGGCGGGCTATGCGGCTGTAAAGTGGGGAGATACACTCGTGGTGGGGGTGTATTTCTCCCCCAACCGGCCGTTGGACGCCTTCCAGCAGTTCTTGGGGAGGCTTGAGAGGGTCATCGGGAGAGCCGGTGGGGCGCCCGTCCTAGTTCTTGGCGATTTTAACGCCAGGAGCCGGGCATGGGGGAGCCCTAACACGGACCTCAGGGGGGCCGAAGTAATGGACTGGGCGACCGCGGCGGGCCTCGTCGTCCTCAACCAGGGCGGCGCGCAGACATGCGTACGCCGGCAGGGGGGGTCGATCATCGACCTCTCTTTCGCGACCCCTGCCCTGGCTGCGCGCGTTGCCGGGTGGAGGGTGATGGACGACGAGGAGACCCTCTCGGATCATTTGTACATCCGTATGAGGGTCTCCTCGCTGCGAGTTGCCGTGCCATCGGCCTCCCACGGCCAGGGAGCTGGAAGGGGCTTCCCCAGATGGGCGGTCACCCGGCTCGACCGCGAGATGGCGAAGGAGGCTGCCATAATAGAGGCGTGGGGCGACCCCCCGACCGCCCTGAGGGGGGTCGATGAAAAGGCAGCCCACCTTAGGACTTCCCTCACGGCGGTGTGCGACGCGGCCATGCCTCGGGCAAAACCGTTCCGAGGGCGGCGACGGGTGTACTGGTGGTGCCCCGAAATTGCCGCCCTCCGCGAGGAGTGCAATGGGGCCCGACGGGCATACACCCGATGCCGCAGGAGGAGGCACACCGCCGGGGAGGAGGACCTCCTCCACTCTGCGTGGGCCTTAAAAAAGGCGGCGCTCCGGGCAGCCATTGGCAAGGCCAGGGATGAGGGCTGGGAGGAGTCCCTGGCTACCCTCAACAGGGACCCGTGGGGGCGCCCCTACAAGATGGTTCGCAATAAGATGAGGGGTGCCCCCCCCATGGATTCCATGGAGCCGGAACTCCTCCGCGGTGTGGTCGAGGGCCTTTTTCCGGCGGCCCACAGCTTCACCCCGCCCAGAATGGCGCCCCCGTCAGCGGTCCCGGAGCGGCCACTCGTCGTCCCCCCCGTCACGGACGACGAGCTCACCGGGGCGATCCTGCGGCTCAGACGCGCCCGGAAGGCTCCGGGTCCGGACGGGGTGCCGGGAGGGGTCCTCTTCCTGGCGCTCCAGCGGCTTGGGGACCGCCTCAGATCCCTCATGGAGGAGTGTCTTGGGGAGGGGCGCTTCCCGAGCTGCTGGAAGGAGGGAAGGCTGTGCCTGCTGAGGAAGGAGGAGCGCCCAGCAGATTCCCCGTCTGGTTACCGCCCCATCGTGCTGCTGGATGAGGTCAGTAAGCTCTTTGAGCGAATCCTGGAAGGCCGCATCCAGCAGCACCTAGAGGAGACGGGCCCGGACCTGAGTGACAACCAGTTCGGGTTCCGCAAGGGGCGGTCAACCATAGATGCGGTGGGCGCTCTCAGGAGGTTTGGGCTGCAGGCGGAGGAAAGGGGGGAGGGAGCGGTGGCGGTGTCTCTGGACATCGCAAACGCCTTTGGCTCCCTCCCCTACGAGGTGATAGAGGAGGCGCTCCGGTACCATGAGGTGCCGGGGTACCTCCGGAGGGTCGTGGGGCACTACCTGGCGGGGCGGGTGGTGCTTTACGACAGCGGTGGAGCTCGGTGCGCCAGGGCCATGTCGTGCGGGGTTCCGCAGGGATCCGTGCTGGGTCCACTACTGTGGAACCTCGGGTTCGACTGGCTCACCAGAGGAGCACAGCTTCCGCGCATGGTCACCGTGTGTTATGCTGACGACACACTGGTGGCTGTGCGGGGTAAGCGGCTGGAGGAGGTGCTCCGAAGGGCAGAAGTGGCCACTGAGCTCACGGTGTACCGCGTGGGCCTTCTGGGGCTGAAGGTCGCCCTCCACAAGACCGAGGCGATGGTCCTCGGGGGGAGGGGCTGGAGGGTGAGCGCAGACGCTATCCTCAGAGTGGGGGGGGAGCGTGTTCAGGTCAGGCCCAATATCAAATATCTGGGTCTGGTCCTGGACAGGTGGTGGTCCTTCAGGGACCACTTCACCAGACTGGGTCCTCGCCTCGTGGGTGCGGCCTCGGCACTGAGTCGGCTGCTGCCGAACATTGGAGGGCCAAACGCTCCGTGCAGAAAACTGTACGAGGGCGTTGTGCGGAGCATGGCTCTCTACGGCGCACCGATTTGGGCCGAGAGGCTGAATGGGCGCACCACCGCTCTGCTACGGCGTCCGCAGAGGGTGGTGGCCCAACGAATAGCGAGGACCTACCGCTCCACCTCCCACGCTGCGGCGTGTCTCCTCGCCGGGACTCCGCCCTGGGACCTGGATGCCGAGCACTTGGCGGACCGATACCGGCGCAGGGCGGAGGCCAGAGCGAGAGATCGGCCTCCGGACCCCGAGGAGGCAAAGAGGGCGGCCCAGGAGGCCCGAGATAGACTGAGGGAGCGGTGGAGGGTGGCCCTGGAAAACAGCCATTACGGCACGAGGACCATAGGGGCCATCCTCCCCATAATGGAAGAGTGGTTGGACCGAGAAGGGGGGGTTCCAACCTTCCGGCTGGCTCAGGTGGTGTCCGGACACGGCTGTTTCGGGCACTACCTGTGCAGGATAGGGAGGGAGCCGGACACCCGTTGCCATGAGTGCGGCGCGGATGACGACACGGCCCAGCACACACTGGAGGTGTGCAGCCGCTGGGCCGGGGAGAGAGCGGCACTCGTGGCGGAAACGGGATTGGTGGACCTCTCGCTGCACAGCGTCATTGCGAAGATGCTGAGCGGCGAGAGACACTGGCAGGCGGTCGCCTCCTTTTGCGAAGAGATCATGTCGCAAAAGGAGGCGGCGGAGAGGGAGCGGGAGGCTGCGGCCGATGCGCTCCCTCAACGCCAGATGAGAGGGGGTCGAAGGCGTCGACAATTTGTCCGCCTCGGCCCCTAGGGGACCTGCGGTTGGTCCCACTCCGCCTGGGGGGAGCTCACTAATTTTGTGAGCCCCCCCCCCCTTCCAGGCGGGTTCCCCGGCGCAAGCCGGGGTTGCCGGGGGGGCACTCTGGTAGAATGCCTAGCGATCCCAGGGTGCCCCTACACCAAACTGGCCCAGAGGGAACCGCCGGAGTGGAGTTTAGTGGGTAGGGCCAGGCTCTCCCCCCTCTTTTAATAAAGAGGGATGAGAGCGGCGAGTCCCACATACCCCCTGGAGTTTTACCCAGGGGGATGCGTAAATGCATTCTCCACTCCGTCAAGAAAGAAAAAAAAAAAAAAAAAAAAAGGTTAGGTTAGGTTAGGTTAGGTTAGGTTAGGTTAGGTTAGGTTAGGTTAGGTTAGGTTAGGTTAGGTTAGGTTAGGTTAGGTTAGGTTAGGTTAGGTTAGGTTAGGTTAGGTTAGGTTAGGTTAGGTTAGGTTAGGTTAGGTTAGGTTAGGTTAGGTTAGGTTAGGTTAGGTTAGGTTAGGTTAGGTTAGGTTAGGTTAGGTTAGGTTAGGTTAGGTTAGGTTAGGTTAGGTTAGGTTAGGTTAGGTTAGGTTAGGTTTTTTTTTTTTTTTTTTTTTTTTTTTTTTTTTTTTTTTTTTTTTTTTTTTTTTTTTTTTTTTTTTTTTTTTTTTTTTTTTTTTTACTTCTACCTCCAACATGATCGGAGTCTATTTTAGGCTAGCACATTCATTCCAGTTCAGTCTTTCATGCCTCTCGTACTTTCATTCTTCATACCGGGTCTTTCTTGCATACTTCATCATTCAATCTAATGGGTGGGACTCCCATTTTTCTGTCCCTAGTCTATCTATCTATCCACTTTCTCTTTGTCTTCTTTTATGTTCTTAGGGGGTAACAATACACGGGTTCTTTATTTTATAACTTTCCAACAATAACATTACAAAGGCTAACGGTGTGCAAATATTTACAGGTATACTTATTCTAAACATTTTTCTACATTTTATCGTTTTACTTCTTATACTAAACTTATCTATTTCTTATGTTATACCTTGTTCGTAAGGTTTACAGCAATTTCTTAATCTAGTTCTTATCTGCTACTGCGTTTCACATTTGTTTATTACTCTATTACATTATTATGTTAATCCCTAATATATTCACTATATTGTGATAACATAATATTCAAGTCTTATTTCTTTTTATTACATTGACAGCAATATTTTCGCAATACTTTAAGAACTTATCCAAGCCCTTGCCCCTCATGACTTCATTTAGATTTTCTCGCGAAATTTGCATATCCAGTGCCTGTTCAATTTCAAATCGCTGTCTGGCGTACTCCGGGCAGTCAAAGAGCAGGTGCGGTACCGTTTCGGCACAATCCGGGTCACAGATGCACGATGGGTTCTCTTTACACTTGAAGCGATTCAAGTATTCCGAAAACCCACCGTGCCCCGTCATAATTTGCGTTCTGACACCTGTTGCCTCAAATTTCCTAACTATCCTGTACGCCGCCACCGCGTCCGGGAAGAAAAGCTTCGTTACCGAAGCGGTCTCGCCCAGAGTGTATCTCCGGTTCCATTCGTCAAGCGTCGCAATACGGATGCTACGCTTGACGAACGAGACCGGACACAGGTCATAATCCGGCCTCCGCTTCGACTTCGTGGCGGCTTCCTTTGCCAGAAAGTCGGCCCTCTCGTTCCCTGTCAGTCCTGCGTGAGCTTTAATCCAGAACAAAGACACAGCTTTGTTCCGGAGAGATGCAGTTTTTAAATTATCTCGGGCTTCCACTGCTAGGGGATGGAGACAGCCGTAATTCTGGACGGTTTGGAGAGCCGCCATCGAGTCGCTGCAGATGCCGAATGATGCGGCTTTGTGCTTCAGAATTTCTCTGGTAGCCACGCATATTGCCAGAAGCTCGGCCTGGTAGACCGTACAGTAATCTGAAAGAGCAAGCTTGAGGGTCTTCGTCTCGGTCTCACCATTCCAAAAGGATAGCGCGGCCCCGACGCGACCCCCAATCTTGCTCCCATCTGTAAATATACGAATCTCAGATTCGCTATTAGCATCTAGATGCTCCTGGTCCACCAGGCTGATGAGCTCCAGGCTGACATGCTCAGCGGGATGTGGCGCTTCAACTGCTGGAGCCACCCGCTCGACGTCCCCGCCTCCCAGTATTGGCTGGGGCACCCCCTTCTTGGCCTCATATAATGAGGCCGCCTCTCGGACTCGGAGGTCAAGAGGGAGTATCCCAGCCAAGACTAGTGCTGAGCTCAGTGACACCGTGCGGTAGGCTCTGCACAGTTTCTGCGCTATTCCGCGCTGGACTGCTCCCAGCTGCTTGATCACTCCCAATTTTGAAGCTGCCGGTGCCCACACGCTGGCAGCGTACAGGATTATAGGCTCTACGGTTGCCATGTAGATTGTCCTAATGACCTCTGGGTGCAAGCCCCAGCTGGCCCTAGCCACTCTGGACAGCTGCTTATATATGTCTATTGCCTTCCTGCAGACATCCGAAACGTGCGAGTTGAACGTTAACTTGTCGTCGATGGTGACACCCAATATCTTGATTTCCTTTGACATGGCAATGTCGGTCCCGCCCATGCTCAGGTGCGGGGTGTCGTGCTTCAGCTTTCTGGTTAAGACCATTGCTTTGGTCTTTTGTGGAGCAAAATTTAACTTATTTGCGACACCCCACACCCGAACGCGTTCGAGAGCGGCATTGGCACATCTCTGGACATCCAAAGCTGCGTCACCATCGAAGACAAGCACCACGTCGTCCGCGAATGCCTGACAATAAACTTCATCTTCTTTCATGGTTTTCAGCAGTGGGTCCAGCAAAAGATTCCAGAGGACAGGACCAGCAATGGAGCCCTGCACGCAGCCCTTCTCTGATACCCTTTCGTGCTCCTCTCCGGAGTATCTGACCCCAACCCTGCGGTTCTGGAGATAGCTGTCCATGACCCTCCTCACGTTGATCGGACATCCTTCCTCAGCCAGCCGGATAGAGGGAATCTTCAGCGCTCCTTTGTGGCATGAATCCGTACTGGCGAGTACTCATCCTCGGGATAAGATGGAACTTGAGGCGGGCCACCAGCATCTTCTCCAGTATTTTGCCCATTACTGATAGTAGGCCGATTGGCCTGTAAGCTTTGGGGGCGGTGTAGTCCTCCTTCCCTGCTTTCCTCAGTACTACTACTGTTGCTTCCTTCCAGATCGCAGGGAAATAATGGTAAGCCAAGCATTTGTTGGCTAGGGCCAGGAAAAAGTCTGGGTCACCTCCGATGACATGCCGGCAAATGTCGGCTGTTAGACCATCCGCCCCCGGAGCCTTCTTCGGGTTGAAGGATATGCAAGCCCTATCCAGCTCGACCCTCGTGAAAGGCGGATCGCACGGGTCGCCTTGTTTGCCCTTGTTAACACTTTCTGCTTGGAGTCTGATGCAGCGGTGGTGGTCATTGTCTCCCTCTATGTGGTCCTTCGGATAGAACGTTTCGGCCAACAGCCTGACCGAGTTTTTTGCATCTAATACTTCCCCGTTCCTTTCCAGCGGCAAGTCCTCCCCCCTGATCGTCGTTCTCCCAATCACCCTGTAAATCCCTTCCCAGACCCCCTCCCTATCCTGCTTTCCACAGAACTCCTTCCAGCTCTGTACTTGAGCTTTTATTACCTCTGACTCATATTCTTCTTTCTGTTTCAGGTACTCTTCGACGACCATCGGCCTGCGGGATGGGCAGGCGCATCTGATTCTTCGCTTCCTGGTGGCAACCATCTTCTTCGTGGCGGCGAGTTTCTCGGACCACCACGGCAAGGTAAGTTCTTCTTTATTTGTTTTGATTGGCATTGATAGTTTGCATGCATCTTTAATAGCTTTTGTATAGTTGTTTACTAAAGTGTCAATTTCATTTTGGGTTGTAATATTTTCTAGTTCTAGTATTGTAATTTTGTTTTCTTGCATGAATAGTCTTAATTTCTCTCTAAATTTGACCCAGTCTGCTTTTTTCGTGTTGTAGATCCTAGTGGTTCTACTTATTTTAATACCTTTAGACCTCTGTAGTTGAAGATTAAATACGATGCCGTTGTGGTCCGAGCTCGTGAGACCCTCATCTACCTGCCAGTGTTCCACGAAGTCAAGGATGTCTGTAGAGCAAGCTGTGATGTCCACATAGCTGCTATAGCGCTGCCCACCCCTAACAGTATCGAAGGTCGGAATTTCCCCTCTATTCAGTATATTGAGGTTTAGTTCTCCAATTGCCCCGGCCATCTCATCCCCCCTATGGTCAATTTTCGGGCTACCCCACCATGAACTTTTCGCGTTTGCGTCGCCTCCAATTAGCCATTTCTGAGAGTTGATTTGTTGGTCAATTCTTTTTATGTGCTCCAAGTATGGCTCTATGGGCTGGTCTGGCTCAAAGTAGAAGGAGACAAGCGTGATTTCCCAGGCACTGGTTTGGATCCCCACCACAACGATGTTGTTTGTGGTGAGTTTCGGGTACTGTACGACGTTTAGGTCTTTGTTAAAGACAGCGATTGCCGCCTTTACAGTCCCATCTCCTATATCAGTGCTCTGGAAGATTCGTACGCCCCTGTGACTCCTCATACTTTTAGCCCCGCCCACGTATGGCTCTTGGAGAAGTGCGACAGCGGCGCCACGTTTTTCCGCCTCGATGAGAATTTCATATGTCGCCAACTTCTTCCTTTGGAGGTTCGCCTGCATTACCTTATACTGTTTTATTTCGCTCTGGCTGCCCTTAGCAGTATGCAACACTCGTGCGGGCCAGTTCATCCCACTTCTTGCGTACTGGGCATTCGGCACTAAAGGCATTGTGTTGCACACTGTCTAATTTCGCCTTTGTACAGTTCCGGCAGCTCGGTGTTGTATCCGCCAACCAGTCAGCGCATTCTGCTCTCAGGTGCGGACCGCCACAATGGCTACACAGGTCCACTGACTCAGTGCAGAAGCGCTTCCCGTGGCCGAACCCAAGGCAGCGCGTGCACTGAGTCAGCGGAGACTGGTCCTCCACCTTGACGCGCTGGAGGTCGATATGGAGTTTTCCAGCTTCCAGAGCTCTCCTCCAGATGGTCGGGGAGACGCTGATGACTACGTGGTTCATATGCGGGTTCCTCGTTCTTCGTCTGTACTTTACTTCAACCCGATCTTCCCCATCGTCGAGGCCGTGGAAGACTCCCTTATTTTGGTTTTTTAAAGCCCTTTTGACATCCTCATCCGTGTTTATCTGGAGGACGTTCCTAAGGATCAGTAAGGGATCCTTGTTGGCCACTTCCTCGACGGTGAGGTCGACCTCCACGCTTTCAAGCCGGCTTTTCAGTTTATCTCTTTCTTCCTTAGTTTCAAACCCCATAATAACTTTCTTATCTTTCGCTTTTCTTACCCTTTCCACCTTAATCCATCCCTCTTTCGCGTCTACCGCCTTCCTGAGTCTGTCCAGGATGACTTCCCCAGACTCCGTCTCATCTTTTGAGGTGACTACCACTGAGTGCAGGGTGTTCCTATTTGGCAAGGGGACGCCATTGTGGGTCCCAGTGGCAGTCACACTCGCGTAGGTTGTGTTCCGTTCTATGAGCACTTGTTGCTTCGCCATCGACTCTTTTATTTCCGCAAGCAATTTTGTGTTTTCCACAAGCATCTGCGTGTGTTCGCTTAGTCGCGCCATTATTGTGGGGTCCGCGTTTGTTTGAGGTGTAGAGTCCGAAGGTATCTCCTGCCCTAGCACCTTTCCTCGTTCTTTATGGACGCTGGCTTCCCTAGTTTTTTCCCCTCCTTCCGCCTCCTTTACCAGCTGGTACAGACGTTCAATGGCCACCGTGATGCCTGTCTTGAACTCTGTTTTAAGGTTCCTGGAGTTGTTGAGACATGTTTTTGCTTTTAAAAGACAGGCTTTTGCCTCCGCTGTCTTGTCTGGAAAGGATTTGGTTGGAGAGCAGGTGTCACCCTGTTTACCACGCGCTTTTAGGCTACTCTCTTGTGTCAGCGATGGGGACGGTCTCAATTTTGCTTTTGCAGGGCCGGCCTGCGTTGTCAATGATGTCCGCGGGGGAGCGGGTTCCGCACTAGCGGTCTCCCACTCACCTATGCTACGCCTAACATTTGGAGCAGCGGTGCTCTCCTGCTTCGATGGCGATGTCCTCTTTCCGTCAGGGGTTCTGTACCCGAACATGTTGGAGTGCGCGTCAATTTATTTAAAAAGTCAAGAGCAAGGGCTTGTATAAGTTTTCAAAAACACCCAATGACACGCAATATAATACAATAAAAACAATAATTCTCCAAAAGAGTTTGAATATATATATAAACAGTACCTAATATCGGCAAACAAGTATTCAAGATTTTCTACTAAGTTTTATAAAAAATATTTAGCTCTACGTAGAGCCGTTTTCACTCTTGTGATAGAGAGTCCTCCAAGTAGGTCAATTTAATTGTATAATAAACAATTTGTAGTCAGGAGCGAGAAAAATCCACCTTTATTTGGGGGACTCTATGTAGAGCTGTTTTATGGCCTTCAACGGATAGCTCTCTCCAAGCCCTTTTCAACAACCCCAAACACGGTGTCGCTATCCCAACTGGTTCCAGAGAAATCACCGTGCAAACTTTCTGGTTTAAATCCAAGATGGCCGCCAGAAAATGGTTACACAGCGATATCTCCGCAACCACCGGACCAAAATGTCCCGTGTTTGGGTTTATCTTGTTGGGCGCGACGAGACCCACCCGATGGTGAAACTTTCAGGCTGAAAAATTTTCGGGTCCTGAAAACGCCTGAAAACTGGTGCGTTGGACAGGGCAGGACTAGCCGAGGGCTGTGGAGGAAACCCCAGCGTCCTACGGTGTTCCGTTAGGGAGATACCGGCGTTCAAAGTTTTCCAAGATGGCCGCCGAACTGTCAAAGTTGAACTTTAACTGGTGATATCTCCCCTTCCAGAAGCCGCAGAACGCCCGGATTTTCACCGTCGTCCCCTACCCCAGCCAAGGTCACCACTGAAACCACTTTCAGGGCCCTGAAAATCGTCGACTCCAATCCGCCTGAAAAGTGGGGATAGGGTGCGTGGGATGCCCCTGTGCACACCGGTGAAAGCGGCGTGTCGCTACGCCTCCCGGTTTAAAAGTTATGGCGGATTGAAGTCGAAGTTTGACAGCTAAGATGGCCGCCGAACTGTCAGATTACAATTTGTGGAGCCCGTATCTCCTCAACCCGACGTCCGAAAAAGTCCGGGTTTTCGGTGGGCAGCTCGGCCTGACTTCCCCCGTCTCCTGAAAGTGGTTTCAGGCCCAAAAATTTTTTGTCCTGCAAATCGCCTGAAAACTGTTTAAAGCGATAGTCTACAATTTCCTACTAGTTGTAGTTCAAACCCCAAGTCTCTGGCGTAAACAGGTCCGGAGATATTCACCTTCGAAAAAGTTACCCAAAATAAACAAAATGGCGGATTTTGGCCAACTTCCCCAAAAGGGACGATTTAGGGCCCGAGTTTGGGCTTAGTTTATCTGGAATTGTGTTTCTAAACACAGTCCAAGTGTCAAAATAATTTTATTTCTAATTATTTCGAATTTAAATAGGAAAATGTCTTAAAATTAAATAACTCCGGAACCCCAAATCCAAAAAATACCAAAAAATACTTAATATATAGCTTAAATTAGGCTTAAAATTATTATTCTAATTTACTTTAAAAAATAAAAAATTTTACACAAGTTTTACACTGAAAAAAGATTTTTCACTATTTCAATTTTTAATTCAGGAACTATTTAATCTAATTATCTAAAAAGTTCAACTTATGATCTTCTTTGAAGCGCGCACAAAATAGCAGTTGAAAATTTCACAAAAGTATATTAGGTCCGAAGTTATTCAACGTTCAATTTTCGAAATTCAATGTCTTATATTTTAATAATAATAATAGATAAAATCACGTTACTTGTGGTATCCGTCAGCGTTCCAGTAGAAGATGGCCTCTGCAAATTTTCGTACGCCTATCTTCACTCCTTCAGGCTTTTCAGGAACACGTGCTTTTTGTTTTTCTTCAGTAACTCTGAAGCGCGTGGTCTCTGGTTACTTCTGGATGGTCGAGAAGATGGGGGCGGTGGATGCCCTCCTGATTCCGGTAACAGACGAAGGGGGTCGTGCAGCGTGAACGTTTGGGAGCGTTTTTTCAGAACATAACCTCAAAAAATTTCGGTTTTTCAACCTTTTCCGGTTCTTGCGATGTTCTCCGGTTGGAGGCACTCACTCTGGGTTGTAGGCAACACTATTTCACGTACACAGACACCTCACTTGTACTGATCGGACAACTTTTGACCACTTTTTTGAATTTTTAAGTGCTGAGCGCCACAGAAAAGCACGTGTTTTTACCAGCGTACTGATTGTGACTGGTTAGGTTAGGTTAGGTTAGGTTAGGTTAGGTTAGGTTAGGTTAGGTTAGGTTAGGTTAGGTTAGGTTAGGTTAGGTTAGGTTAGGTTAGGTTAGGTTAGGTTAGGTTAGGTTAGGTTAGGTTAGGTTAGGTTAGGTTAGGTTAGGTTAGGTTAGGTTAGGTTAGGTTAGGTTAGGTTAGGTTAGGTTAGGTTAGGTTAGGTTAGGTTAGGTTAGGTTAGGTTAGGTTAGGTTAGGTTAGGTTAGGTTAGGTTAGGTTAGGTTAGGTTAGGTTAGGTTAGGTTAGGTTAGGTTAGGTTAGGTTAGGTTAGGTTAGGTTAGGTTAGGTTAGGTTAGGTTAGGTTAGGTTAGGTTAGGTTAGGTTAGGTTAGGTTAGGTTAGGTTAGGTTAGGTTAGGTTAGGTTAGGTTAGGTTAGGTTAGGTTAGGTTAGGTTAGGTTAGGTTAGGTTAGGTTAGGTTAGGTTAGGTTAGGTTAGGTTAGGTTAGGTTAGGTTAGGTTAGGTTAGGTTAGGTTAGGTTAGGTTAGGTTAGGTTAGGTTAGGTTAGGTTAGGTTAGGTTAGGTTAGGTTAGGTTAGGTTAGGTTAGGTTAGGTTAGGTTAGGTTAGGTTAGGTTAGGTTAGGTTAGGTTAGGTTAGGTTAGGTTAGGTTAGGTTTTTTTTTTTTTTTTTTTTTTTTTTTTTTTAAAAGGTGATACTGCCACCGTTGATTTCGTGGCAACCTTTATTCATTGGATTTATTAAAGAAAAAAAAAAAACTTTATATATTACAATTGTCGCGTACGATTTGTCTAACGTTTGTCTCTTATATTCTAATGCCATTCCATTATACTACTTACTGTTATCAATTAGGTTTAACCTAATGGGTCAAGTTTCATTTTTCTTTTTTTTTTTTTTTTTGTTTCTTTTCTTTTGTTTGTTCGTTTGTTTGTTTGTTTGTTTTTTTTTTTTTTTTTTTGTTCGTTGCTGTAGTCATTATTATTATATATATATATTTTTTTTTTTTTTTTTTTTTTCTTTTTTGTTTGTTTTCCTTTAACCCATTTACATCTTAATTTGGATTTAATAGAAAGTAATAAAAATAAAATGTGGACGATAAAAAATTAATATTAAAATAGACAATTCTGGATTTTTCCCCCGGCGCCTTATCTCTGTCTACTCCGACGAGTAGTCACAAGCAAGGCGCCGGGGTTTACAAAAATGGGATATCAACATTAGAACATAATAAATCAATACAATAACAATTATAACAATACATTAAAATCAAATTAAATAAAATTACAATAAAATGTCAAGAAGAATAAATTAAAAGTACAATTTTCTTCGTATATTATATTTAAAATTAGGTGTGTTCCCCGGCGCCTTATCTCTGTCTACTCCATCGAGTAGTCACAAGCAAGGCGCCGGGGGCCTGTAATTATTGTCAGATAAGAATCTTGCCCTCTTCCTCGGCCTAAAAAATGGGCATATGTGTCGCCCGGGCTAAGACCGGCCCCCGTTCGCCCTCGCGGCCGCGCGCGTTACCCCCAGGGCGAAGGCAAGGAAGGTCTCTCGACTCTTGGAGTCGGCCATAAAGGCGGCGAAAGCCTCGCACCTCACCGCCCTTCCCAGGCGTATCTCGCAATCGGCCCTAGCAGCTCCAAAACGGGGGCACTCCTCCAGCAGGTGCTCCAGCGTTTCGGGAGTCTCGTCATCACAGATGCAGGACGGACTCCCCGCGAGCTTGAACCTGTGGAGGTACGCTCGAAAGCCGCCGTGCCCCGTAAGGAGCTGCGCCTTGGCATTGCACATTGTGAATTTGCCAAGGACTTTGTGGGCCGATGCGACGTCCGGGAAGAACAGCGAGGTGACGCGGCCTGTGGCAGACTCGCTGTAGCGAGCCTGCCACTTTGCCACTGTCTCCCGTCTCACCTGCAGTTTTGCGTGTGAGACGGGATACAGGTCGTAGGCTGCCGCGTCCTTGCGAGACAACGCCGCCCCCTTGGCCAACTCATCCGCGCGTTCGTTGCCGGGGATCCCGACGTGGGCCTTGATCCAGTAGAACTGGATCAGGCCCCCGTTTCGCTGTATGTCCGCCAGCTGGCCGTGAATCTTCACGGCCAGCGGGTGTGTGGGCGAGGTACTCCTGAGCAACTCCAGAGCGGATCTGGAGTCGCTCAGAACACTCGCCCTGATGGGAGCGGGACCCCCGGCAACGAGGTCGAGAGCCTTAGAGATCGCCACCATCTCCGCTTGGAAGACGGAGGCGAATCCCTCCAGCCTGAACCCCCTGGTGCGGACCTCAGCGCCGCCCTTCCACAGTGTGACCGCTCCCCCCACCTTGCCCTCGATCTTACTGCCGTCCGTGTAGGCCCTGGGCCAGTCGTCGGGCACCTTACTGAGCTCCTCCACGCTGGCCACCTCCTCAAACTCCACCGGAGTTCTGAGAGCGGGGTGTGCCAGCGTGAACGGGCTGCATCGGTGCTCGACTTCCCGGCCCGGGAGCGGGGCGAAGGGCCTCCCCCTCTTCAGCTCGTAAAGTTGAAGGGCCTCCTCGGCCCTTAGGTCGAGGGGGAGGATCCTCGCCAGGAGGACGGCAGCAGTGAGGGAGGTGGTGCGATGGGCCTTCGCAATGCGGATCGCGAAGGCCCTGGTCACCCGGTCGAGCACGGCCCTGGGGCCCGCACGTTGCGCGACAGGCGCCCAGACGTTGGCCGCATAGAGGATAGTAGGCTCGATGACGGTAGTGTAGAGCAGCCGGACGATATCGGCATTTAAGCCCCAAGTCGCCCTGGCCGCTCTAGACACCATCTGGAACCTAGCCATAGCTTTGCCGCAGACCCTGTTGAGGTGGCTAAGAAAGTTGAGGTTCTTGTCGATCGTCAGACCCAGTACGGTGATCTCATCCGAGAACGCGATGTCCTCCCCCCCAAGACTCAGTTTGGGCGGGATTACATCGCGCTTCTTGGTGACCACCATAGCTTGGGTCTTTCGAGCGGCGAACCTCATCTTAGCCGCCTCTCCCCACTCAGACACGGCTTCCAGCGCGGCGTTGAGGATCCCCTCAAGCTCACCCGCAGTCTGCGCCGCGGCGATAATCAAGATATCGTCCGCGAACGCCTGCAGGTGAGCTCTCAGGTCCTCACCGCGCCGGAGCAAAGGGTCGAGTAGCAGGTTCCACAGCAGGGGACCGCACGTCGAGCCTTGGATGCAACCCTTCGAAGTAGGTCTGTCTACTTGTGCTCCAGCGTACCTGACTGTGACCTGTCTTTCGCTCAGGTAGCTGCACAGAAGTTGGTAGACAGACTGGTCGCATCCAGTGGCCAGGATCTGGTGTTTTATTCCGGGCCACCACGCATTGTCGAAGGCCCCCTCGATATCGAGGGAGACTACTCCGACAATGCGTTTCTGCCCGACGTGATCTCTTATGAGCTGGACAGCATCATACAAAGCGTCCTCCGTGCTGCGCTGCGGCATGAAGCCATATTGGCGCGGGCTCAGTCCTCCGCCCAGCCCGAGCTGCCAGAGCAGCCTCCCGGCCATCATCTTCTCCAAGATCTTCCCCAGGACGGACAGGAGCCCAATTGGCCTGTATGACTTAGGCCGCGTGTAGTCATCTCTGCTGGGCTTAGGCAGGATTTTGACTACCGCGGCCTTCCAATCCTTGGGGAAGTATCCCAGAGAAAGGCAGGCGTTCATCAGGGCAACAAATACATCATTTCTTGCCCTGATGGCCGCGCTGCAGATGTCGGCCGTGAGGCCGTCCCCCCCGGGCGCCTTTTTAGGGTGGATGCCCTTCAAGACGCCCGAGAGCTCGTGCTGGGAGAAGGGAGTAAACTCCCGCGGCTTGGCACTGGCTTCATCCTCCATGCGGGCAACTGCCTGCCTGACGCGGGCATGAGCATCTAACTCGGACTGTAGATCGTCAGCTGGGTAGAATGTATCAGCTATGAGAGCTGTGGAGCCCTCGGCATCCAGGGTGCGTCCATCCGCGCCGCTGAGGAGGGTGTCCTCCTTCCGACGAGCGGCGCATCTTAGCACCCTATAGATGCCGTCCCACACGCTCTCATGCTCCTGCTTTGTGCAGAATTCCACCCAGCTGGCGGTCTTGGCCGCCTCTATGGCGGCCTTGTAGTCCTCCTTGGCTACCAGATACTCCTCAACTACCCTATCCCTTCTGCGGCGATTCGCGTGCCGGATTCGACCCCTCAACGTGATGAGGTTGCGCTTCTTGGCCTGCAACTCAGGGCTCCACCAAATCACCCGTTTGGGCGCCTTTGGTGGAGCCAGAAGAGGGATCGAATCCTCGCACGCACCGTGAATCGCCCCAGTGTACCTTCCAATGGCCTCCTCAAGACCGCGGGGCGTCTCGATAGCCTCGATTTCGTCGACCGTCCAGTCTCCTAGACGGTCGACGAACGAGGCCCGAAAAAGGTCCCAGTCGGCCTTCGCGGCGTGGTAACGCCTGGTGGATCCGCTGGGTCTGGCTGGCTCCGTCTCGGGCCCCACCCCCACCTCGAACGTGATCGCCCGATGGTCCGGGGCGGAGGGGATGAGGTCCGGACGGACCCTCCAGTCGCTCACTCGATGGAAGAGCGCCGACGTGGCGAGGGTTACATCAACTATGCTGGTGAACAGCTTGTCCCCCCGCCAGATGTAAAACGTCGGCGCCCCTCCCTCGTTGAGGACCTGCAGATCCACCTGGGCTGCGAACTCGGAGAACAGAGTACCCCTCTGGTCCTCGCGCTCGCAGCCCCACCAAAGGCTTTTGGCGTTAATGTCCCCGCCGAGAAGGACCGCGCTGGTGCCCATGCGGTCCATGAAGGCCTGGATGTCGCGGAGATAGGGGCTGAGGTCTTGGTCTCCCTCAAGGTACACCGAGACCAGGCCGATCTTCTGCCGCTCCCATTCCACCACCACCGCCACGACATTCTCCGTGATGGTGGTGGCGTCCTGGACGACAGAGAGGGCCGGGTTGATGACTAGGATAGCCGACTTGACCGGTTTAGCCCCGGTGGCCATCTTTTGTATACAAGTATACCGGGTGTCCACTCGGCCCACCGACCCAGTGTAAGGTTCCTGGATCAGTACGGCCGAGTAGCCACCCTCGATGGCCACCTGGACGACCTCGTGGAACGCGGCGCGGCAACGGCCTATGTTGACTTGCAACAGCCGTATAGTGCCCCGCCGCGCTCCCCGTGGCCGCCCCGCGGCGTCCGGGCCATCGTCGGCCACCCCATCACCCGGTGCACCCCGAGGCCGTGGGGGGGCCAAGGTGCCCGCATCAACAGTACTTTATGGCCTGCCGCGCTATACTGTCCCAACGCATGCGCTCGGGACAGTCGGCGGCGTATGCAGGGTGCGAGGACTCTGCCCCTGACACTTTCGCGCAGTGGCAGCAGCGCGGCCCCTCAGCCCGCGCCGACGGGGGGCAGTCCCTGGTTTGGTGCTCACCGCTGCACTGGCCACACTTGGCTTCGGCGCGACAGATTCGCGCCGTATGCCCGTAGCCCATGCAGCGGTAGCACTGCACCAGTGGGGACTGATCCACCGCCAGCACGACCTGGTAGCCCAGCCTTATCCTCGCTCCCTCCATACGCCGCCAGATTTCGGGGGTCACCTCTAAGATGACGTTGCAGAGTGCCCCGTTTCTGCCATTGGTGCGCCTAAGGATCCGGGCCTCCTCTTTATTGAGGGCGATGCCCGCCATCAAGTCCCTGTTCTGGGACTTGATGGCGGCCATCACCTGCTCGTCTGGGGTGTCTCTCGCGACCCCGGCGAGGCGAATCAGGGGGCGCTTGTCGGTGGGCTCGGTGACTGTAAAGAGGCCACCGGCCCCCTCCAGCTCCTTCTTGAAAGCCTCCCTGCCCTCGCCGGTGTCGCAAGAGAGCAACACTTTCTGGTTCCGCAGCCTCCTGACCGCGTTGACTCCAATCCCGAGGGTGATGACGTCGACCTTCGCCTTGATATCTGCAATTGTTGCTTCGGCTGTCTTGTTGGGGTCGGTCGACTCCACCACCATCGGGTGGCGCGGTGAGGAAGCTGCCTCGGCATAGGTTTTTGGCGAGACCCGACCTCGCTGGGAGGGCCGCGGGACTGCGGCCGTGGCGGGGAAGTTGTTCTGTCGGGTCGGGCCGGCGGGGGGAGACAGGTCGGGCACCGCGAGCGGCGCAGGCTGCTGCCTGTCAAGCCGCTCGCGAAGCCCGCGGAGCTCCCCCCTAACCTCCTCCGCCCATTCCACACCCACTTTGGTGTTGGCTGCCCCGGCCACGCCGCTCAGCTCCTTGCTGAGGCCCTCGCACCGCTCCGTGAGCGCCTGCATCCCCTTGGTAAGGGATGAAACCGCCCCCGGAGCAGGCAGTGCCTCCTTGTCCCGCAGCTCTCCCAATACGTCAAAAGAGATCAGGTCTCGTGCCGCCAAAACCTCTCTCTTTATCTCTCCCAGGTCCTTGGCTATTGTGGGCAGCACCGCGCCCGCGGCCAGCTTTTCCAGGCGGGCCGCGTGAGCCTCCTCTCTACGGGTCGCGTCCGCGGCGAACTCCGCCCTGGCGGCCTCCATCCTCAGGCTAAGAGTCTGCCTGGACTCGCTCAGCCTGAGTACCATCTGGTACAGCTCGCCGAGCGAGCCCACGACAAACTCACGGGTTTCCCGCTTCAGGTTGCCTGAGGACTCCAGCCTCTCCTTCGCCGCCAGCATTACGTCGTTGGCCATCCTTGGGAGATTGGCCAGTGTTCCGGTCACTGACCCTCCCAACGATGGCCTGCCGGACTGGGGCGAACGGGAGGCCGGTAAGATGCCGCCAGGGACGACAGTCTCGTCCAGGGGCGATTTGGTTGGTGGCGCGGTGCTGGCTGAAGCGGGCCCCGCGGTCCCGGCTCCCTCGATCGGGGCCTTGATGGAAGGTGCCTTTTTCGGCGGGGTTCCGCGGAGCCCCCTTGTGGGCACCCGCAGCAGGGCACCCGCACCCGTCCCGGTTGGCCGGCTCTTGGCCTCCGCCGTGGTCGTGGACTTTCGCGGCCTGGTGTCCATTTTGTTTATTTGCGTCAGGAGGGCCGGTTTGGCGTTGCCCAGTTACCCTCGGTCCCAGCCGAGCGAGGAGGGCGAGTCAGAGAACAACTACCAGGTCGGCGAGAAGACCGGGTCAAATTGTCTACTTATGTATACTAAAATTGTATATGTCAATTGTTTTGTACTTAAACCTAAGGCAAAAAGGCCGTGTAAAAGTGTAAATCTTAATCTAGTGCAATAGGGCAATTATATTTAACTTAAAACTAATGTGCCAATAGGGGCCAGGTCACACGTGTTCAAATTTGAATAATTAAAATTGAGAAATTAAAGATTTAAAATTAAAAAATTTATAAAATATTAAATATTGATAAATTGTTTAAATTATAAGATTACAGAATTGAATATTATAAAATGATTAGGATGAAAACAAAATTGAATAAAATAAAAATTGACGAATTAAAAATTTAAAATGAAATTAAAACTTTTCCGCTCTACGTAGAGCCGTTATTACTGTTGTGGTGTAGAGTCCCTCGAGTAAGTCAGATTATTGTGTAACGGAACAAATTGTGGTCAAAATCGAAAAAACTCTACTTCTACCCGAGTGACTCTATGTAGAGCCGCTTTCCGGCCTCCGACGGATAGCTCTCACCGAGCCCTTTCCAACGACCCCAAACACGGCCCCCCTAGCCCAACTAGTCCCGGAGGAATCTCGGTGCAAACCTTTCGGTTGAAATTCAAAATGGCCGCCAGAAAATGGTTAAACGGCGATTCCTCCGCGACCACCGGGCCGAAAAATCCCGTGCTTGGGCTCGTCTTACTGGGCGCGATGAGCCCCGTCCGCCGGTTGGGTTTTCAGGCTGAAAATTTTCAGGCCCCTGAAAAAGCCTGAAAGCTGGTGGGTCGGACAGGACAGGACCAGCCAATGACCGAGGGGAAAACCCCAGCGCTCTACGACGTTCCGTTGCGGAGATATGGGCGTTACAAGAAAAACAAAATGGCCGCCGAACTGTCAAAGTTGGACTTTGACTTGCGATATCTCCGCTTCCGGAAGCCGCAGAGAGCCCGGATTTCGACTGTCCCCCCCTGCCCGACCCAAGCTTCCCGCTGAAACCACTTTCAGGGCCCTGAAAATCTCCGACCCCAATCCGCCTGAAAGTTGGGGATTTTGTTCTTAGGTTGCCCCTGAGTACAACCGTGAAAACGGCGTTCCTATACGCCTCACGGTTCCAAAGTTATGGCGGATTGAAGTCGGAGTTTGACAGCTAAGATGGCCGCCGAACTGTCAGATTAAAGATTTAATCGCCCGTAACTCCTGAACCCGACGTCAGAAAACGTCGGGGTTTTCGGCGGGCAGCTCGGCCTGGCTTCCCCTATGTTCTGAAAGCGGTTTCAGGCCCAAAAACTTTCAGGCCTGGAAATCGCCTGAAAACGGCCCAAGGCTGTAGTACACAATTAACAACCAACTCTAGTCCAAATCCCGGATTCCTAGAGTCAGCCGGTCCGAAGATATTCAATATCGAAGGAGTTAACCGATTTAAACAAAATGGCCGAAATCGGCTAACTTTCCCGATCTAGACGATATAGGGCCCGAGTTTGGGCTTAGTTGATGTGGGATAGGCCTTTTAGACACTATCCCGACGTCAGAATAATTTTAAAAGTATTAATTTTTAATTAAAATAGAAAAATGACTTAAAATTAAATAACTTCGGAACCGTGAATGTTAAAATTTCCTAAAAATAACCAATATTTGGCTTAAAAAAGTCTTAATATTACTACTTAAAATAAGTTTAAAAAATAAAAAATTTTACATATATTTTACAATTAAATTCAAATTTTTGCTATTTTGGTTATAATCTATAAACTATTTATCCTAGTAATCTAAAAATTTTCAGTGGTGTTCTTCGCTGAAGCGCGCTCAAAATAGCAGTTCAATAATTTTAAAACTTTTGTTGGATTCGGAGTTATTCGCTGTATAATTTAGGATTTTTAAGATGTTATTATTCGAAAACTAAAAGAGCCAAAATTAGGTTACTTGCAGTGTCCTGCGCTGTTCCGATGGAAGATGGCCTCTGCGAAGTTTCGCCTTCCTATCTTCTCTCCTTCCGTGTTTTCAGGTGCACGTGGTTTCGATTTTTCTTCAATATCCCTGAAACGCTTGGTCTGCGGGTGGTCCGGATTAGCCCAAAAGATGCGGGCGCTGGGTGTCCTCCTGAATCCGGCAACAGCCGGTGGGGGTCGTGAGTCGTGTGCTTTTGGGAGTGATTTTTCAAAACATAACCTCCAAAATATAAGGTTTTTCAGCCTTAACCGGTCTTTAATTTGTTTTCCGGTTTGTAAAACTCTGTTTGCGAGGTAGGCCGCACTTTACCACAAAAAACAACACCTCACTCGTCCAAATTGGACCACTTTTTACCACTTTTCTTGATTTTTTAGTGTGGAACGCTAAGAAAAAGCACGTGCTCCAGGGTTCGGACAGATCGGAACTGGGGTTAGGTTAGGTTAGGTTAGGTTAGGTTAGGTTAGGTTAGGTTAGGTTAGGTTAGGTTAGGTTAGGTTAGGTTAGGTTAGGTTAGGTTAGGTTAGGTTAGGTTGGGGTGCGATGCCAGATTACCTCCCCGTGTGCCCTTCCGCTTCCTTTCCTACTGATTCATCATGAACCAGTGGGAAGGGTAAGTGGCAAGGGCCGGTGCACCCTGGGCGCTGGTCAGTAACTTCTCCTTATGGGATCTTGCTGGCCAGCGGCGAAAAATCTGGCAGACGAGGTCGCCTGGACCCTGTTCTTACAGAGTCCGGGTGGGGCAGCCCATGTGGGTTTGCGTGAGCAGATCGGAACCCCGACTCACCGGGACCGAGGGCCCTGCCTTCAGCGGTCGGGCTGCGAGGAGTTAACCTCTATAAAAAATCCTGGAAGTGGTACGTGCGCGGCGCTTTCCAGTACTGGGCTTAAGCCGATAAGGCCGACGTGGAGCCGAAAGGGTTAAGTCCAGGCATCGGCTGTCTGGTTCATCCAGGCAGGCGTACCGCAAACGCATATTCTTTGAATATCACGAGCGGAAAAAGGAGAAAAACAATGGCAGCACGATTTAAAGAGATACTACCCCAGGAGGGTACCGGCACCTCCGGTGTCGGAGAATCCCTCTCCGAGCTTCCGAGCTCGGGCTGTCCCACGTACTCTGGGGGGGACAAAATTCTGCTGGACGTTGATAGGGAGAAAGAGTCGGAGAAGGAGAAGGAGAAAGAGGAGGATGAGGGAAAGAAGGAGATAGGAGAGGAGAAGGAGAGGGAGAAGGACGAGGCGGAAAAGGAAAAGCAACGCCTTATTGCGAGCTGTTTCGCAATTCCGGCCGTCGTCGAACTTGAAAGAATGTCGGAGGCTGACTATGAGTCCGATTGCTCGCTGGCCTCACAATGGTCAACTGGCTCTGCGAGGAAGAGGAAGCGTGACATCGCAGTGCCTGCTCGCGGCGGTGCAAAGAGGGCCAGAGGCAAACGACCACCGCTCGACGAAAGTGTCGACCTCACGCAGCCTCCCCCGGTCACGCGTACTTCGCTGAGCCTTCCCGCACTGGAAGACCTCGCTGACCACATGAGGCAGCAGCCCACAGCTGACCTGGGTGCGCAAGTCAGCGAGAAAATGACGGTTGTGGAGTCCATTGCAGCTAAATCAACCAACCTGCAAGGGTTCCTCGTGCGGGAACTGCGCGTCGCGGCGAGAACTGCTAGGGCTGCCACGGAGGAGATGGTTCAGCGGACATCGGACCCCGGCAGAATGCAGCAGCTTGAAAGCGAAAACGGTTCGTTGCGCTCGCAACTGGCTGCCCTCCAGGCACAAGTGTCCGCCCTTACTGCTGAAGTACAGAACATGCGACGGAAAGAGGTCGGGAGGACTGATACTCGAACTGTTTCGTCCCTGGTTCCCCAGGCACATCAGCCCCAGGGCTCCTTTTTGGAGCAGGTCGGGGCGCTGATCGAGACGAAACTCACAGCGTTCAAGGCGGAGCTATTTCCAGACCGCGCCGTCCGCCCCTCACTGGGGCAAAAGCAGGCTGTATCAGCAAATGCTGCCGACTGCCCGCCGACAGCATCAAAAGCTGCCCCTACATCGAATGCCAAGGGGAAACTGGGGAAAAAGCAGAAGAAGAAGAAGGCTCGTAAGACACTCCTGGCAGTGGAACCACTGCCCCCAGTACCCGCGGCCCCCGTTGCAGCGGCGGAGAGACGTGACCCGACAACCTGGGCTGAAGTGGTAGGCAAAAAGGCCAAGCCTGGCAAAGCGGCCAAACAGAAGACAGCACCCAAGCCTGCTAAGCTGAAGGCAAGTCTCAAGCCGAAGCCTCCGCGACCCCCGAAGTCGGCAGCAGTTATGCTTACGATTCCGGAGGGCTCGGAGACAACGTACGCGCAAGTGATGGCCACTGCTAAGGCTAAGGTAAAACTCAGCGAATGCGGCATCGCTGACATACGCCAGAGGAAGGGCCGCAACGGGGGAATCTTATTGGAGGTGACCGGTCCTGAAAGCGTTGGCCATGCTGATAGGTTAGCAGGGTGCCTCAGAGAGGCCCTCGCAGAACTGCCCGTCAAGGTGGCACGGCCCGTAAAGACGGGTGAAATGAGAGTCATGGACATCGATGACTCGATCACCCCAATGGACGTGGCTGCCGCGGTCGCTGCTGCTGGCGGCTGCAGCGTCGAGCAAGTGAAGGTCGGCGTGATCCGAAGAAGTGGGCGCCAATTGGGCACAGTGTGGGTCCGTTGTCCCCTCACAGCTGCGAAGAAGGTGACAGCTGAGCCCCGACTTCGGATTGCGGACTGGTTGGCTGCCCGGGTGAGATATCTGCCGGAGAAGCCAGCCCGTTGCTATCGATGTCTTGAGACCGGCCACGTAAGGGACGGGTGCAGGAGCACAATTGACCGAAGCAACGCCTGCTTTCACTGTGGGCAAACAGGTCACAAAGCGGCAACGTGCTCTGCGCCACCTAATTGCCCAATCTGCTCCGACCGTGGTTTGCGCGCCGATCACGAGATGAGACAGAAGTGCGCCGTCCCTGAGAAGGTAAATAAGAAGAGGGGAAAGCAGGCCCCTCCCGTTTCCAAGACCGCAGAGGGAGCCTCGCCATCGTCGAGTCAGCCGGGCCCTAGCTCGCAGCAGGAGGGGACAAAGCCTAGCGTTCAACGCCCAGCTTAAGATCCTCCAGGGCAACCTTAACCACTGCCGCAGGGCGCAGGACCTGCTATTGCAGACCCTCGCGGAGCATAAGGTTGCCCTGGCCGTTGTCGCGGAGCCCTATAGAGTAGCTGCTCATCCCCGCTGGTTCGGCGATGACAACAACTCGGTGGCTGTGTATTGGGGAGGAGGAGAAGGAGCTCCACCATGTTCCCAGTTGGAGAGGGGGACAGGGTTCGTGGCTGTGCTGTGGGGCTCGGTAGCAATCGTTGGCTGCTACATCTCTCCCAACGTCAGCCTGGCGGCTTTTGAAGTCTATATGGACCAGCTCGCAGCATGTGTCCGGCGCTGCCAGCCTCATCCGGTTCTGGTGCTGGGGGATTTTAACGCCCACGCACGCGCATGGGGTGGGCCCCGGGACGAGCCCAGGGGGGAGGCCGTCCTAGATTGGGCGGCGTGCCTAAACCTTGGGCTCCTGAACCAGGGGTCGGCCAGCACCTGCGTGCGCTGGCAGGGCGAGTCCATAGTGGACTTATCATGGGCATCCCCAACGGCGAGCGCCCTAGTCTCGGGCTGGCGCGTTGCCGAGGAGCTGCTGACCCTGTCGGACCACAACTACATCCTTATGGATGTAGCGGTGCGCTCCAGCAACGGAGCTCAGAGCCGAGACATCGCACGGCCTAGACGCTGGGCACTGAAGAAACTCAACCGGGACCTGCTCGTGGCCGCCGCGAATACTGCAGCATGGGTGGAATCACCGACCACTGCCGACGCGGAGGCGGAGACAGCATGGTTCCGGGAACGGATGATTCAGGTGTGCGATGCTGCGATGCCTCGAACACGGCCGACCGAGCGCACCGCTACCTACTGGTGGTCCGACAGCCTGGCAAGACAGCGGGCGTCGTGCATGAGGGCCAGAAGAGCGTTTTTGCGAAGTCGTAGGCGACGTCGTGCTTCCTCCGAGGAGAGGACGGCGGCCTACGCCGTATATCGTGAGGCGACCATCAGTTTCCAAGCGGCTGTTGCAGACGCGAAGGAGAAGGCGCACCTTGAGCTCCTCGAGAGTCTCAACGGGGACCCATGGGGGCGTCCATACAAAATGGTTATGGACAAGCTCAGACCGTGGGTTCCTCCGTTGACCGAGACGCTTGATCCGGGCCTCGTGGTGAACGTGGTTGACACACTATTCCCACGAATTACCGACAACCCGCCAAGCGCTCCATACTCGGCGTCGATGCTGCCGCCCTCGGAGGGAAATGTGGAGGTTGGAAAGGAGGAGCTGGGGCGAGCCGTGAGGCGCCTAGCAGTGCGGAACACCGCCCCAGGCCCCGACGGAATCCCAGGTCGCGCCTGGGTACTCGCGCTTGGTGCCCTCGGTGAGCGTTTCCGGCTCCACCTAACCAACTGCCTCAGGTCTGGGCGCTTCCCGTCGGAGTGGAAACGGGCGCGACTGGTCCTGCTGAAGAAAGAGGGCAGACCGGTGGACTCTCCGTCGGCGTACCGGCCGATCTGCTTGCTGGACGAGGCCGGAAAGCTCTTCGAGCGAGTGATAGCGGAGCGCATAAACCTCCACCTGTGGAGCGTCGGTCCGGACTTATCGGACAGCCAATTTGGTTTCCGACACGGGCGCTCCACAGTGGATGCCATCCTACGCGTCCGCTCCGTCGCGCAAGAAGCGGTATCCCAGGGCAGGGTGGTGCTAGCGATTAGCCTTGATATCGTGAACGCATTTAACTCCCTGCCCTGGAGGGCTATCAGAGAGGCACTCGACTACCACGGTCTGCCCGAGCATCTGCGGAGCATCGTCGGCGATTACTTCCGAGACCGTGGCATTGAATACACTGGTCGGGGCAGGGCTTCGCACAGCCGGGAGATGTACTGCGGGGTTCCGCAGGGGTCGGTTCTGGGGCCACTCCTGTGGAACCTCGCGTACGACGTGGTGCTCCGGATCGCTCTCCCCGTCGGTGTCCGGGTGGTATGTTACGCCGACGACACCCTTGTTCTGGCCGAGGGAGACAATTTCGACCGAACGACCCGTGTCGCCGAATGCGGAGTTGCGTGTGTGGTCCGCAGAATCCGGGCCCTCGGATTACAAATCGCACCACAGAAGACCGAAGCCCTCTGGTTTCACGACCTCCCCAAGGGCTCGGAGCCGCCAAGCTCTGTCGTTCGCGTCGGGGATGCCGTTGTCCAGGTGGGGAGATACTTGAAGTATCTCGGCGTTGTCTTGGACGGTCGCTGGGAGTTCGTCGAGCACTTCGACCGTCTGGTCCCCCGGATCGAGAGGGTAGCGGGTGCTCTGCACCGAATCCTGCCCAATCTAGGGGGGCCGCGGGAGAGTGTTCGGCGGCTCTACACGGGGGTCGTGCGGTCCATGACCCTATATGGAGCGCCAATCTGGGCGGATGAGCTGGCCGGCAACCGTGCATGCAAAGCCAAACTGCTTAGCGTGCAGCGCCGGCTAGCCATAAGGGTGGCGCGCGGGTACCGCACGATCTCCCATGAGGCGGCAGGTCTTTTAGCCAGATATCCCCCCCTGGACATTTTGGCGTCGATGGACAAGACCGTATATTGTGAGCTTCGTCACCAGCGGGATAGCGGAGCGGATCTGCCCCCCAGGGCTGTTACTCTGTTGCGCCAAGCAGCCCATGACGACGCGCTCGAAAAATGGAGGGCGCGACTGCAGGAGCCGGCAAGCCAAAGGCAGCGAGTCGTAGGTGCAATTCTGCCCGTTTTCCGAGAGTGGATGAGCCGAGGGGAAGGCCAAATAGGCTACCGGCTGACGCAGGTGCTCACCGGGCACGGGTGCTTCGGGGAGTACCTGCACCGAATCGGCAAAGAGCAATCGGCGGCATGCCACCATTGCAACGCCAGCAGCGACGACGCGCAGCACACTCTGGAGATCTGCCCTGCGTGGCAATCGCAGCGGCAAGACCTCGTCGCTGCGATCGGGGGAGATCTCAGATTGCCCTCCGTGGTGGCAGCAATGGTGCAGGGCAAGCCTCAATGGGATGCGATGGCTGCCTTTTGTGAGTCAGTGATGACCCTCAAAGAGGAAGCTGAAAGAGAGAGGGAGAAGGCCGACCCCGCAAGGAGGCGGAGGCGCAGAGGCGGCGCAAATCAGCCCCGCCCTGGCCAAAATGCCCTGTAGTCATGGGCTTAGAATAAGACTACGGTATCCCCTGCCTGTCGTAAGAGCCGACTAAAAGGGGGACCAGCCCTGTAGTCCCGGGCTTAGAATAGGGCCACGGTACCTCCTGCCTGTCGTAAGAGGCGACTAAAAGGAGACTCCGGGGTCGTGGGTGGTTAGAGTGGGGGCTCGTGCCACCGTTCCAAGCGACCCCGTGGAGGCGGCGGTGTGTGGTGGCCGCACACTGCCGTTTGGTGAGGCTGTCCCGGCATAGCCGGTTACGAAGACGGGTGCGTAAGGCACTGTGCGCGAGGGCTCCGGTGTGTTCATTGAGATCCCGGAGCCCTCCTCCACACGCACGGAGAGGGCCACCGGGGGGGTTTTAGTTGGTAAGAATCCAACATAACCCGGCTTTCCCCCCAGGAAGTCGGGTATCTTTTGAAGATTTCCCCCCCGTCAACAAAAAAAAAAAAAAAAAAAAAAAAAAAAAAAAAAAGGTTAGGTTAGGTTAGGTTAGGTTAGGTTAGGTTAGGTTAGGTTAGGTTAGGTTAGGTTAGGTTAGGTTAGGTTAGGTTAGGTTAGGTTAGGTTAGGTTAGGTTAGGTTAGGTTAGGTTAGGTTAGGTTAGGTTAGGTTAGGTTAGGTTAGGTTAGGTTAGGTTTTTTTTTTTTTTTTTTTTTTTTTTTGGTAACGCGGGGGAATGCATTTACGCACTTCACCACTCTGCTGTCAGGGGACAACAGAGCGGCTTCGTGTGGGACTCCCAGCCCGAGGGCTGGACTACCCACTAAACCCCCGCGGTGATCCTCCTCTCCTCTACCGGGTCGCGGGGTAGGCCAAAGGTTAAATCACCGCGACCCGGCAAGAGGTCGCCCCTCCACGTGAGGGGCTCGACTGGTGGGGGAGCCAAAGTGGCTCCCCAGCGGCGCCCCCTGCCCCATCGCTACGACGGGGCAAGGAAACGCCGCGTCTCCTCGGGGGGGCCATATAGGCCCCCATACGCTCCAATGCGCCGCCCCCCCCCATCCAATTGCTAAAACAACGGGACTAGAGGGGGCGGCGCATCGCTGCGAGGCCCGTCGCGTCGCTCACCAGCGCTTCTCTGATGAAGCAGAGAAGGTGGAGAGCGAGCGCGCGGGCCCTCTCTGTGCTGGAAGGCACCCCCGGATCACGCAGGGGCGCCTTCCGGCCCGCCGTGTTAGAGGCGGCGGGTCCCCTGACCCTCCGCCCACGGCCCTGGTCCGACTGGTTCGAGGCGCACAAGGCGCCCCCCCCAGCCGGACCTCCTCCTCTTGGTCGCTTGGGTCCCACTCCACGGTGTGAAGCAGGGCCCAAGCGACTAAACGGTCGCAGGGGATAGGGAGAGAGGCGCACCGCAATACCAGCACTCCTCTTCCCCTGCGACCCCACCGCGTCCGCCATCAGCCGGTGGCGGCCCCGGTAAGGCCGCGGCAGGCAGGGAGAGCGGCGCACCGTAATACCGGCACTCCTCTCCCGCCGCGGCCTCCTCCGTACGGCTGCGATGCCGCCCATACGGCATCGCAGCCCGCCTCAGTGGCGGTGCTGCCCATACAGCACCGCCACCTACTGACCGCTCGACTCGCAAGCGAGGAGCGGTCCCTCCGCGGTTGCTCTTGGTTTCACCGTGGCGGTCCTGAACCACGGCTACTTAGCCCCCTCGCCACGACAAGGCGGCAACCGTCGAGGGGGAGGTTAGGTTAGGTTAGGTTAGGTTAGGTTAGGTTAGGTTAGGTTTTTTTTTTTTTTTTTTGAAATATAAAATTGGGAATACTGGAGGGGAAGTGCTATCGGTATACTCTTTCCCTCCAGTAGTGTGATTGAGTTGTATTTTAGGAGCGTTTTTATGTTTTGTGATAGCATTTTGGTGTAAAATATAGAGAATATTATGTATATAGTAAATATTAAATATATATATTAAAAATATATATATATATATATATATATATATAAAAAAGCATATAGAAACATAATGTATTGTGTGTTCTTGTGTGTGATGTGTGTGTGTGTTTGTAATTGTGTATGTGTGAATAATAATATTAAAACGTGACTGACACGAAAACACCGGAGTTACCAAGGAATTAGGATGAAGTATTTTGAGGGATTTAGAGTGATGTTAATTTAGGTACCGTTGAAATTTTTCAGATTTTTTATGATGTGTGAAAGGTGCGATTGAAAGGTAAAGAGCGTCTCTTGTTTGTCAGTGATTTTAAGTAGATCAAAGGGATCTATATTGTGAGTTGATGCAGCGATTGTGTGGGACAGCCTGGTTGTTCCGAATCGTGGACAGGACTTAATAAGATGGGACATGGATTGTATGGTGATACCGTCGCAGGGGCAGAGACTGTCAGGCACTATTCCGAACCGGTGTAGGTACTCTTTGTGATAGCCGTGGCCAGTGAGAAGTTGAGTGACTGCGAAACAGGGTTTTACTATTGTTATAAAGTCTAGGAGATTCTCCCAGGTGGGGAGGAGGTTTTTGGTATATTTGCAGTGGGCGGGTTCGGAATAGTATGCGCGCGTCGCCTGCTCTGAGGTGACTCTATTGTGGTATCTAATGGTGCTGATAGGAACGCACTCGTAGTCCGGCGTCCTGTGGAGCAACGCCGCCGATTTTGCCGCTGCGTCAGCTTCTTCGTTCCCGGGGATGCCTATATGAGCTTTTATCCACAGGAAGTCAATGGCACGGTCGCGTTCTCCCAGGCGGTGGAGAATGTGTCGTATATTTACAACATGTGGATTGTGGGAATTGAGGTTGGCTAGTTCAGTAAGTCCCGACAGGCTGTCCGATAGAATGACTGCACTTTTTGTGTTCTGATGCTCAAACCACTCGCAAGCCTTGCGGATGGCGAGTAGCTCGGCCTGGAACACAGAGCAGCAGTCGTGAAGTTTAAGTTTCTTTCTCAAAAACTTGTCCCCATTGGGCTTGTATACCACAAAGGCAGCTCCAACTCCGGCGTCGTGCCTGCTGCCGTCTGTGTAAATTTGCCACGAATCGTCTAATTTAAGCTGGTTGAATTCGCTGACTGAGGAAACCTCGTCGAATTTAATGGCGCGTCTGAGGGAGGGATGTAAGAGCGTGGATGGGAGTGCGGGGCGTTCGAGCGGAGTGTCACTGGGGAGGAAAGAGGTGATGCCCTGTAATTTAGAGTTTTCAATATCTGCGATTTCTTTAATTTTTATATTCAGGGGTGTCAATTGTGATAGCGCTATAGATGCCGGCCTGCTTACTGTGCGAAAACCTTGAATTATTTTAATCGCAAATAGACGCTGTAGGCTGAGGAAGCGGTCGTTTACCTGCTTGTATCGTAAAGCACCGGACCATACACCGGCTGCATAGCATATAATAGGTTCAATGACCTGAAGGTAAATTATTTTTATGTTTTCGGGGTGAACGCCCCAAGTTGGACGTATAAAAGTGGCTAGTTTGTTAAACAGTTTTTTGGCTTTATTAATTATGTATTCTGTGTGATGTATAAATGTGAGTTTACAGTCTATAATGACCCCAAGGTATTTAATTATGTTAGAAAATTTTATTATTTTATCGTTAATGGTGATTTTACATTTTCGGGATTTTGCCGTGAAGCCTATGATTTGAGTTTTATCGGGACCGAATTCAAGCTTAACGCTCTCTCCCCAGCGCACAATTTTATCGAGACTACAGTTGGTAGAGTACTCGAGTTCGTGGGTATCTCGAGAGTGTGATATAAGGAGGACGTCGTCGGCGTATGCCTGTAGGTGACAGTTGTTTGGGAGGTTAATGAACAAAAGCTCTTCCAGTATCAGGTTCCATAGCGCCGGGCCGCATACGGAACCCTGTACGCAGCCTTTTGTCATGGTTTTTCCGGCTTTGCAGTCTCCAAGTATGATGTTAACTGTACGCTCCCTGACATAGCTGCGTAGGATTTGGTAGATGTTTTTGGGACAATCTATTCTGTGAAGTTGGCCGAATATCGCAGGCCACCATGCGTTATCAAACGCGGATTTTATGTCCAGTGAGACTGCGATGACATGTTCTTTATTGTTTTTTGCCATGTTGATAATGTTAAGTGCGTTATTTATAGCTGTAACTGTGGAAATTTGCTGTTGAAAACCGAACTGTTTTTTGGATGAGTGATTGGATGAGTTAGTGTGGAAAATGAGTCGGTTGATGATGAGTTTTTCGAGAGTTTTACCGAAAACGTTGATGAGACCGATAGGTCTAAAGGCGGAGGCCTCATCATAACTGTTTTTATTTGGCTTGGGAATGATCTTGGCGTAAGCAATCTTCCAGGAGGCAGGGAAGTACTCTAACTCTAAGCAGTGGTTCATAAGATTAGTGACAATTTCGGGGAAGTTGACGGCAAAATTAAAGCAGATATCTGACGTGAGGTGGTCGGGGCCAGGTGCCTTCTTGTGGTTCATTGATCTAAGGCATTCTAATATTTCAGTGGTGGTAAATGGTGGCTCCTGTTGTGTGTTAGGTGTGGTCAGCATTTTTTGTCGTGTTATGTGTTGATGTGAGTTGATGTCAGGTGTGTCGTCGGGAAAGAATTTGTTGATAAGGGCGTTGGCAGTGTCTGAGCTATTTGTTGTATGTGAGCCGTCGTCTAGCCTAAGTGTAGCGGGAGCGCGTGTAATGGGGCGTGTTTTCATTATTCTGTTAGTCACTGACCAGACGTCCTCCTTTTTCTGCTTGTTGCAAAATTCCCTGAATGTTTCAGTAGACGCTTCGCAGAACGCCTGAGAGTAATCTTGTTTGAGCTGTGATTTTTCCATGAGTAGATCGTGCAGAGGGAGATTGCGTTTAATCGCCTTGTGTAGTTTGTGGTGGTTGTTTATGACCTTACGCTTTATTTCGGCAAGACGTTCGTTCCACCATGGGGCGCGTTTCGGAGGTCCCGACGCCCTGGGCAGGATTTTGTCACAAGTTTTTTGGATTGCCGAAGTAAGATCCACGACGTATCTGTCAAGCTCGCTCTCATCCATTCTACTGATATTGTCACTAAGAGGCATACGGTTTTTGACTTCCTGGGTGAAAGACTCGGCCACTTGGTCCCATTTAACAAATAGTGTGTTATATCGGAAAGTAGATAATTTTAGGTTTTTGGATAGACGATTATTACCGAAGGATAAACTGAAAGTGATTGCATTGTGATCTGACGACGGGCAAATGGCCAGGTCGACAGCCCAGTCGGATATGTTGAGACACGGGGCGTCGCTTTTTAGAGTTAAGTCAACTACAGAGCTGCGAGGAGTGTCGTTGGTGATGGCTTCAAAGGTTGGTGTATCTCCTTGGTTGCAAACGAGAAGGTTATGTGTGACGATTACGTCTACGACTTGATTACCTCTGCGGTTGTCCTGGGACGAACCCCAGGAGCTGTGCCAGCCATTAAAATCCCCGCAAATAATGTGCGCCGTGTTGGAGGTATCGTGTAAAAGAAGATCTAGTCGTTGTATGGTATTGTGTTCGTCTGTTCGAGGTGGCACATATATAGAAGTTAAATAAAAATGTTTGCCATTAGTGTCTGAGACTTGGATGGTGCAGATGTTAGAATCTGAGGACTTAGAGATACCTAGCGTGCTAAAGACATTGTTTTTGGTCAGAATTACGGCTTGAACGGGACGGTTGGATGAGAATTGATGCGTGGTATAGCAGGCGACGTGCTTAAAATTAAGATTTGCACCTGTATAGGGTTCGCTTACAAAAGCTATGTCACATTGGTTGTTGGCGAGGTAAGTTTCCAAGTCATGTAGTGCGCTTCTGCCATGGCCTAAATTGATCTGTAAACACTTATACTTGGTGTTATTACCACGGTGTTGGTCGTATGAAGTGCTAGACGTCATATTCGATGCGGCTGCGGCTAACCTAGGCGCAACCGGGTGGGACTTGTGTGGTTTACTCCCCGTAGTCCGTTCGTGAACGGACAGAATTGTTCATAATGATGAACCGGGGGCACGTAACAGACGTGGCGCTGTGGGCAGTATCTTTGCCGGAGATGTTACGCTGTTTGTGGTGGGTAGTGCAGTTATGGCAGGTGAGTTTGCTTGCATCATCCTTAACCGGGCAGTCCTTGAAGGCGTGCTGGTCGGATGAGCAGTGAGAGCATCTGGAGGAAGTTTCTTTGCACCATTTCTTGGTGTGCCCAAACTGTAGGCACCGGTAGCATTGAAGTACGGGGATGTAGTTCTCGACGTGGATCCTCTGGTGGTCCACATTGAGCTTTCCAGCGTCAATAATGGACCGCCACAGGGCAGGGCTGGTAATGAAGGCGGCATTATACAGCTTGGGGTTTCTATTCCCGCGCTTAAATTTGAGCTGGAGGTCGTCAGGATTATTGTCTTTGACGCAGTCGTTCTGGCTTCGAAGGATTGTTGTGAGCGTCTCCGGTGGTATGTCCTCAGGTACGCCTTTGACTAGGATCATTGGTTGGAGCTTTCGGGATGGCTCAGCTTCGATGACCGATGATGGCCGAATCTTGTCTAGGGTAACCTGCAGATGCTCAGACTTCTTAAATTCCACTCTCAGTTTGTTCTTCGATACGGGCTTTACGTTCTCAGGTGCGAAGTTTGTGTCACGGAACGAAATGTTTTTTTGCCACGCAGAGAGAGTCTCCGAGGTGCTGTTGGAGTTCTTAGCTGTGACAATGATGGCGGGCTTGTATGGAGGCGGACGGAGCTGGACCGTCGAGACAGAGGGGGATGAGGCAATCTTAGCGTAAGTGGGCTGGATTACCGGGGTAGGAGGCGGTGGGTGTAAGTGAGTGATCGGGGCCGGCAACTTGATCGCCCTAATCTCTTCCCTAATGCACTCTCGGATTGCCTTTAGTCCCTCAGCGTCGGAATGTGCAGCAGATGTAAGGGGCACAAGTGTAATGACCCGCTCAATCTTGTCTACGCTGGCAAGGATTTCGGACTTTATGTCCCTCTTGAGGTTCCCCGAGCGGCCAATTGCCGCTCGGATGACCTCAAGATGGGCAATAATCTCCGCACCTGGGTCCCGGTTCGAAGACTCCAGCGCAGGGGTCAATACGGCGGGTGACGTGAGTGGAGAAGGGTCCAGGCTTTCATATCGAAGCGGGGCCATGGATGAGCCGGAGAAGTCCATGGTATCGTCGGTGCGCAAGCGGGACGGCGACCTGATCGGCGAACGTAACATTTAAAAAAAAAAAAAAAAAATTTTTTTTTGTATTGAAAAATTGGTCACCTAAGGGCACTCAACAAAGGGTCGGTGGGGTGGGGCGGAGGGGTGGGTGGCGGCGAAAAAAATTCCTTCACAGCTGGCTGCGAGTGGTGTCGTTCGACGCGGGGGCGGCTCCGGACACCAACTGAGCTGTTTTCAGGAAGATTTAACACGCTGAACAAAAGTGATGGGGCAAAAAACTACGAAAAATGTGAAAAAACGAAAGAAATTTGAAGTTATCGGTGATTTTCAGAAAAACTATTGACACTAATATTATTTTTGTTTCAGGTCCGAGAAGCGGAAGACGAGACGAATTTATAGAGGTGCGGCACGAAGGGGTAGGTAAAACTTTGAGACTTAGCGAATTTGGTTAGGTTAGGTTAGGTTAGGTTAGGTTAGGTTAGGTTAGGTTAGGTTAGGTTAGGTTAGGTTAGGTTAGGTTAGGTTAGGTTAGGTTAGGTTAGGTTAGGTTAGGTTAGGTTAGGTTAGGTTAGGTTAGGTTAGGTTAGGTTAGGTTAGGTTAGGTTAGGTTAGGTTAGGTTAGGTTAGGTTAGGTTAGGTTAGGTTAGGTTAGGTTAGGTTAGGTTAGGTTAGGTTAGGTTAGGTTAGGTTAGGTTAGGTTAGGTTAGGTTAGGTTAGGTTAGGTTAGGTTAGGTTAGGTTAGGTTAGGTTAGGTTAGGTTAGGTTAGGTTAGGTTAGGTTAGGTTAGGTTAGGTTAGGTTAGGTTAGGTTAGGTTAGGTTAGGTTAGGTTAGGTTAGGTTAGGTTAGGTTAGGTTAGGTTAGGTTAGGTTAGGTTAGGTTAGGTTAGGTTAGGTTAGGTTAGGTTAGGTTAGGTTAGGTTAGGTTAGGTTAGGTTAGGTTAGGTTAGGTTAGGTTAGGTTAGGTTAGGTTAGGTTAGGTTAGGTTAGGTTAGGTTAGGTTAGGTTAGGTTAGGTTAGGTTAGGTTAGGTTAGGTTAGGTTAGGTTAGGTTAGGTTAGGTTAGGTTAGGTTAGGTTAGGTTAGGTTAGGTTAGGTTAGGTTAGGTTAGGTTAGGTTAGGTTAGGTTAGGTTAGGTTAGGTTAGGTTAGGTTAGGTTAGGTTAGGTTAGGTTAGGTTAGGTTAGGTTAGGTTAGGTTAGGTTAGGTTAGGTTAGGTTAGGTTAGGTTAGGTTAGGTTAGGTTAGGTTAGGTTAGGTTAGGTTAGGTTAGGTTAGGTTAGGTTAGGTTAGGTTAGGTTAGGTTAGGTTAGGTTAGGTTAGGTTAGGTTAGGTTAGGTTAGGTTAGGTTAGGTTAGGTTAGGTTAGGTTAGGTTAGGTTAGGTTAGGTTAGGTTAGGTTAGGTTAGGTTAGGTTAGGTTAGGTTAGGTTAGGTTAGGTTAGGTTAGGTTAGGTTAGGTTAGGTTAGGTTAGGTTAGGTTAGGTTAGGTTAGGTTAGGTTAGGTTAGGTTAGGTTAGGTTAGGTTAGGTTAGGTTAGGTTAGGTTAGGTTAGGTTAGGTTAGGTTAGGTTAGGTTAGGTTAGGTTAGGTTAGGTTAGGTTAGGTTAGGTTAGGTTAGGTTAGGTTAGGTTAGGTTAGGTTAGGTTAGGTTAGGTTAGGTTAGGTTAGGTTAGGTTAGGTTAGGTTAGGTTAGGTTAGGTTAGGTTAGGTTAGGTTAGGTTAGGTTAGGTTGGGTTCGGAGTTTTGTTTGTGGAAGTGATTAATTGCGATTGGATGTTATAATTTAAACTGACTTGGCTGTTCTCATTGGATTTTGATTTTTCTTTACGATTTGGTTGTCGAAAGTTTCACATTTTGTGGAATTTTCGGCTTCTTTTCTGTTTTTCGTGTATTTTGTCTATTTTCGTTTTGTTTCGTGTTATATGTGTTGTTTTTAACTTCGGCCAAAGATTTTCTCTCCCACCGAGTCAGTCGTGGGCAGGGCCCTCGACTGGTCGATGGAGTCGGAGGAGTTTTCGGACCGGAGTAATCGGGAGACTGTTCAGAGACCCTGTTCAGTCTCTCCGATCTTGGCGAATGCGGGGCCTGCATCCAGGGATAGTGATACCGGCCGAGCTGGTCTATCGGATGGAGGAAAGACGAGGAAGAGACCCCTGCAAAGTAAGTTCTTGGTAGGGAAATCGGACTCGGAGTCGGATGCTGAATTAGAGCTCTCCAAAACCATTCCTCCTAAGGTGTCACGAGCGCGAGGCGGTCGCGGCTATAATCATAGCGTCGGATCGTCTCAAGCTCGACGCGAGCTGAGAGCTGCTGAAGTCTCCGACACGGAGGGGGATTCCACTCTTACGGACGGAGATCGCGATCAAGAGCGGGCCGCAAAAACCGGCAAAGGAAGGAAGAGCCCTGAGCTTTCAACTGAGGCTCTAATCCAGATGGCGGAGGAGGACGCGGATTGTTTGGTTCAGATTTCGTCGAAGTCTAAAAACCTAAAAGGCACCTTCGTCCGCGATATAAGAGTGGCCTCACAATCGATGCTGAACACAGTTCGTGCTCTGGCCTCTAGGTCCGCGAGCGAAGAAGTAAAGAGGCTACAGGCTGACAACAAAAGACTGAAAGGTCAACTGTCGGCGCTGCAGCAGGAGGTGGTAGCGTTGAGACGGGCGTTCTCCGAGGAGAACACCCGTCGAAACAGTCCTGCAGTAGCTGTGAGGGAGATGGAGACTCCGCGAGAACCGGAGGGGCTCTCTAGGACGGAACTGTCTGAAATGCTCGACTGCTTCCAACGGGAGGTGACGGAGCGGTTCGGGCGCATCCTGGGAGCAAGATTGGAGGGGCTCGAGGTGGATGGCCGTCTTCTGCCGGCTCAGTCTCGTCGGCCGCCTTTGGCTGGGGATGCCCGTAAGGGAAAGGGGACAGCTCCTTCGCAACCTGGAGCACCGACGACCCTCGCCCCACCGGCAAACATGCCGAGGGAGGCGAGGCCCAAGAAGGTGGCTAAGGCCTCGGTTCCCGAACCAGCACGTGCCTCGGTGCAGATTGCGGGCTCGTCGCGGGAGGACCAGCCGGTCGTTCTTGAGCAGTGGGTGACTGTGGCTAAAAAGAAGCCCAAGAAGAAGCCAGCACCTGCGCCGGAAGCGGTTAAAGCCAAGGCCGTCCAGCCCAGGATGCCCAAGGCGCCTAAATCCTTGGCGGTGGTGCTGGCCCTGAAGCCGGAGGCGGTGGCGGAGGGCGCCACCTATAAGGACGCCATCGCCAAGGCGAAGGCGTCGGTAAACCTGGGGGCACTGGGCATTGGACCGGCTAAATTCCGCACTGGAATTACGGGGGCTCGGATCATTGAGCTCCCTAAGGAGACGACCGCTGCCCAGGCAGACACCTTGGCGGCAAAGATTGGTGAGGCGCTGGGTGATGCCGTCAAAGTCACCAGGCCAACGAAGACGGCCAATGTCAGGCTGTCGGGATTGGACGACTCGGTGACGGAGGACGAGATCCGCATGGCCGTGGCGGAAAAGGCGGACTGCTCCCTAGAGGCCGTCAGGGTAGGCAAAGTGTTCGCGGGCTACAGCGGGGTGGGGTCAACGGTGGTGACCTGCCCCGTTGAGGCTATTAAAAAGCTGGCTGACGCCGGCCGAATCTGTATCGGCTGGAGCGTTGCCACTCTGAGGGTCCTGGAGCAGCGCCCAATGCGGTGTTACCGTTGCATGGGTGTCGGCCATCCGCAAGCCCTGTGTCCCTCTGCAAAGGACCGCAGTGGACTTTGTTACCACTGTGGTCAGGAGGGACACATTGCGGCGGGCTGCACTGCGCAACCTAAATGTGCAGTGTGTGCGGACCGGGGCCTACCCTCGGAGCACCGCATGGGTGGAATGCGCTGCAATCCCTCCCCGGTCAAGGGCCGCCCCATGCAGTGGGGTGCTGCCTCCCGCTCGTCGGCCGCACCGGCCTCCCCTGCGGTGGTACCTATGGAAACTGTCGATGTCGAATAGATCCATAGGTAAAATACTGCAGGGGAATCTGAACCGCTCGGCTCGGGCTCAGGACTTGGTGTGCCAGTCTGCAGCCGAGTGGAACATTGATTTGGCCGTGATCGCGGAGCCAAACTCTGTCCCATCATCCCCGAAGTGGGTGGGGGCAAGTGATGGCCTTGCCGCGATCATGGTGACCGGTGTGGCCCCCCCTCTTGCAATAGTCGAGAGGGGTGCTGGCTACGTGGCGGCACGATGGGGAGGGATGGTGGTGGTATCCACCTACTTCTCTCCGAATGGCAGCTCCTCGCCAGGAGGACGGCAGATGTGAGGGAGGTGGTGCGATGGGCCTTAGCGATGCGGATCGCGAAGGCCCTGGTCACCCTGTCGAGCACGGCCCTGGGGCCCGCACGTTGCGCGACAGGCGCCCAGACGTTGGCCGCATAGAGGATTGTAGGCTCGATGACGGTAGTGTAGAGCAGCCGGACGATATCGGCATTTAAGCCCCAAGTCGCCCTGGCCGCTCTAGACACCATCTGGAACCTAGCCATAGCTTTGCCGCAGACCCTGTTGAGGTGGCTAAGAAAATTGAGGTTCTTGTCGATCGTCAGACCCAGTACGGTGATCTCATCCGAGAACGCGATGTCCTCCCCCCCAAGACTCAGTTTGGGCGGGATTACATCGCGCTTCTTGGTGACCACCATAGCTTGGGTCTTTCGAGCGGCGAACCTCATCTTAGCCGCCTCTCCCCACTCAGACACGGCTTCCAGCGCGGCGTTGAGGATCCCCTCAAGCTCACCCGCAGTCTGCGCCGCGGCGATAATTAAAATATCGTCCGCGAACGCCTGCAGGTGAGCTCTCAGGTCCTCGCCGCGCCGGAGCAAAGGGTCGAGTAGCAGGTTCCACAGCAGGGGACCGCACGTCGAGCCTTGGATGCAACCTTTCGAAGTAGGTCTGTCTACTTGTGCTCCAGCGTACCTGACTGTGACCTGTCTTTCGCTCAGGTAGCTGCACAGAAGTTGGTAGACAGACTGGTCGCATCCAGTGGCCAGGATCTGGTGTTTTATTCCGGGCCACCACGCATTGTCGAAGGCCCCCTCGATATCGAGGGAGACTACTCCGACAATGCGTTTCTGCCCGACGTGATCTCTTATGAGCTGGACAGCATCATACAAAGCGTCCTCCGTGCTGCGCTGCGGCATGAAGCCATATTGGCGCGGGCTCAGTCCTCCGCCCAGCCCGAGCTGCCAGAGCAGCCTCCCGGCCATCATCTTCTCCAAGATCTTCCCCAGGACGGACAGGAGCCCAATTGGCCTGTATGACTTAGGCCGCGTGTAGTCATCTCTGCTGGGCTTAGGCAGGATTTTGACTACAGCGGCCTTCCAATCCTTGGGGAAGTATCGTATCCCAGAGAAAGGCAGGCGTTCATCAGGGCAACAAATACATCATTTCTTGCCCTGATGGCCGCACTGCAGATGTCGGCCGTGAGGCCGTCCCCCCCGGGCGCCTTTTTAGGGTGGATGCCCTTCAAGACGCCCGAGAGCTCGTGCTGGGAGAAGGGAATAAACTCCCGCGGCTTGGCACTGGCTTCATCCTCCATGCGGGCAACTGCCTGCCTGACGCGGGCATGAGTATAAGACTCGGACTGAAGATCGTCAGCTGGGTAGAATGTGTCAGCTATGAGAGCTGTGGAACCCTCGGCATCCAGGGTGCGTCCATCCGCGCCGCTGAGGAGGGTGTCCTCCTTCCGACGAGCGGCGCATCTTAGCACCCTATAGATGCCGTCCCACACGCTCTCATGCTCCTGCTTTGTGCAGAATTCCACCCAGCTGGCGGTCTTGGCCGCCTCTATGGCGGCCTTATAGTCCTCCTTGGCCACCAGATACTCCTCAACTACCCTATCCCTTCTGCGGCGATTCGCGTGCCGGATTCGACCCCTCATCGTAATGAGGTTGCGCTTTTTCGCCTGCAACTCATGGCTCCACCAAATCACCCGTTTGGGCGCCTTTGGTGGAGCCAGAAGAGGGATCGAATCCTCGCACGCACCGTGAATCGCCCCAGTGTACCTTCCAATGGCCTCCTCAAGACCGCGGGGCGTCTCGATAGCCTCGATTTCGTCGACCGTCCAGTCTCCTAGGCGGTCGACGAACGAGGCCCGAAAAAGGTCCCAGTCGGCCCTCCCGGCGTGGTAACGCCTGGTGGATCCGCTGGGTCTGGCTGGCTCCGTCTCGGGCCCCACCCCCACCTCGAACGTGATCGCCCGATGGTCCGGGGCGGAGGGGATGAGGTCCGGACGGACCCTCCAGTCGCTCACTCGATGGAAGAGCGCCGACGTGGCGAGGGTTACGTCCACGATACTAGTGAACAGCTTATCCCCCCGCCAGATGTAGAACGTCGGCGCCCTTCCCTCGTTGAGGACCTGCAGATCCACCTGGGCTGCGAACTCGGAGAACAGGGTGCCCCTCTGGTCCTCGCGCTCGCAGCCCCACCAAAGGCTTTTGGCGTTAATGTTAGGTTAGGTTAGGTTAGGTTAGGTTAGGTTAGGTTAGGTTAGGTTAGGTTAGGTTAGGTTAGGTTAGGTTAGGTTAGGTTAGGTTAGGTTAGGTTAGGTTAGGTTAGGTTAGGTTAGGTTAGGTTAGGTTAGGTTAGGTTAGGTTAGGTTAGGTTAGGTTAGGTTAGGTTAGGTTAGGTTAGGTTAGGTTAGGTTAGGTTAGGTTAGGTTAGGTTAGGTTAGGTTAGGTTAGGTTAGGTTAGGTTAGGTTAGGTTAGGTTAGGTTAGGTTAGGTTAGGTTAGGTTAGGTTAGGTTAGGTTAGGTTAGGTTAGGTTAGGTTAGGTTAGGTTAGGTTAGGTTAGGTTAGGTTAGGTTAGGTTAGGTTAGGTTAGGTTAGGTTAGGTTAGGTTAGGTTAGGTTAGGTTAGGTTAGGTTAGGTTAGGTTAGGTTAGGTTAGGTTAGGTTAGGTTAGGTTAGGTTAGGTTAGGTTAGGTTAGGTTAGGTTAGGTTAGGTTAGGTTAGGTTAGGTTAGGTTAGGTTAGGTTAGGTTAGGTTAGGTTAGGTTAGGTTAGGTTAGGTTAGGTTAGGTTAGGTTAGGTTAGGTTAGGTTAGGTTAGGTTAGGTTAGGTTAGGTTAGGTTAGGTTAGGTTAGGTTAGGTTAGGTTAGGTTAGGTTAGGTTAGGTTAGGTTAGGTTAGGTTAGGTTAGGTTAGGTTAGGTTAGGTTAGGTTAGGTTAGGTTAGGTTAGGTTAGGTTAGGTTAGGTTAGGTTAGGTTAGGTTAGGTTAGGTTAGGTTAGGTTAGGTTAGGTTAGGTTAGGTTAGGTTAGGTTAGGTTAGGTTAGGTTAGGTTAGGTTAGGTTAGGTTAGGTTAGGTTAGGTTAGGTTAGGTTAGGTTAGGTTAGGTTAGGTTAGGTTAGGTTAGGTTAGGTTAGGTTAGGTTAGGTTAGGTTAGGTTAGGTTAGGTTAGGTTAGGTTAGGTTAGGTTAGGTTAGGTTAGGTTAGGTTAGGTTAGGTTAGGTTAGGTTAGGTTAGGTTAGGTTAGGTTAGGTTAGGTTAGGTTAGGTTAGGTTAGGTTAGGTTAGGTTAGGTTAGGTTAGGTTAGGTTAGGTTAGGTTAGGTTAGGTTAGGTTAGGTTAGGTTAGGTTAGGTTAGGTTAGGTTAGGTTAGGTTAGGTTAGGTTAGGTTAGGTTAGGTTAGGTTAGGTTAGGTTAGGTTAGGTTAGGTTAGGTTAGGTTAGGTTAGGTTAGGTTAGGTTAGGTTAGGTTAGGTTAGGTTAGGTTAGGTTAGGTTAGGTTAGGTTAGGTTAGGTTAGGTTAGGTTAGGTTAGGTTAGGTTAGGTTAGGTTAGGTTAGGTTAGGTTAGGTTAGGTTAGGTTAGGTTAGGTTAGGTTAGGTTAGGTTAGGTTAGGTTAGGTTAGGTTAGGTTAGGTTAGGTTAGGTTAGGTTAGGTTAGGTTAGGTTAGGTTAGGTTAGGTTAGGTTAGGTTAGGTTAGGTTAGGTTAGGTTAGGTTAGGTTAGGTTAGGTTAGGTTAGGTTAGGTTAGGTTAGGTTAGGTTAGGTTAGGTTAGGTTAGGTTAGGTTAGGTTAGGTTAGGTTAGGTTAGGTTAGGTTAGGTTAGGTTAGGTTAGGTTAGGTTAGGTTAGGTTAGGTTAGGTTAGGTTAGGTTAGGTTAGGTTAGGTTAGGTTAGGTTAGGTTAGGTTAGGTTAGGTTAGGTTAGGTTAGGTTAGGTTAGGTTAGGTTAGGTTAGGTTAGGTTAGGTTAGGTTAGGTTAGGTTAGGTTAGGTTAGGTTAGGTTAGGTTAGGTTAGGTTAGGTTAGGTTAGGTTAGGTTAGGTTAGGTTAGGTTAGGTTAGGTTAGGTTAGGTTAGGTTAGGTTAGGTTAGGTTAGGTTAGGTTAGGTTAGGTTAGGTTAGGTTAGGTTAGGTTAGGTTAGGTTAGGTTAGGTTAGGTTAGGTTAGGTTAGGTTAGGTTAGGTTAGGTTAGGTTAGGTTAGGTTAGGTTAGGTTAGGTTAGGTTAGGTTAGGTTAGGTTAGGTTAGGTTAGGTTAGGTTAGGTTAGGTTAGGTTAGGTTAGGTTAGGTTAGGTTAGGTTAGGTTAGGTTAGGTTAGGTTAGGTTAGGTTAGGTTAGGTTAGGTTAGGTTAGGTTAGGTTAGGTTAGGTTAGGTTAGGTTAGGTTAGGTTAGGTTAGGTTAGGTTAGGTTAGGTTAGGTTAGGTTAGGTTAGGTTAGGTTAGGTTAGGTTAGGTTAGGTTAGGTTAGGTTAGGTTAGGTTAGGTTAGGTTAGGTTAGGTTAGGTTAGGTTAGGTTAGGTTAGGTTAGGTTAGGTTAGGTTAGGTTAGGTTAGGTTAGGTTAGGTTAGGTTAGGTTAGGTTAGGTTAGGTTAGGTTAGGTTAGGTTAGGTTAGGTTAGGTTAGGTTAGGTTAGGTTAGGTTAGGTTAGGTTAGGTTAGGTTAGGTTAGGTTAGGTTAGGTTAGGTTAGGTTAGGTTAGGTTAGGTT
>OW203736.1:2500-5000 GCA_934045075.1 Yponomeuta sedellus
CTAACCTAACCTAACCTAACCTAACCTAACCTAACCTAACCTAACCTAACCTAACCTAACCTAACCTAACCTAACCTAACCTAACCTAACCTAACCTAACCTAACCTAACCTAACCTAACCTAACCTAACCTAACCTAACCTAACCTAACCTAACCTAACCTAACCTAACCTAACCTAACCTAACCTAACCTAACCTAACCTAACCTAACCTAACCTAACCTAACCTAACCTAACCTAACCTAACCTAACCTAACCTAACCTAACCTAACCTAACCTAACCTAACCTAACCTAACCTAACCTAACCTAACCTAACCTAACCTAACCTAACCTAACCTAACCTAACCTAACCTAACCTAACCTAACCTAACCTAACCTAACCTAACCTAACCTAACCTAACCTAACCTAACCTAACCTAACCTAACCTAACCTAACCTAACCTAACCTAACCTAACCTAACCTAACCTAACCTAACCTAACCTAACCTAACCTAACCTAACCTAACCTAACCTAACCTAACCTAACCTAACCTAACCTAACCTAACCTAACCTAACCTAACCTAACCTAACCTAACCTAACCTAACCTAACCTAACCTAACCTAACCTAACCTAACCTAACCTAACCTAACCTAACCTAACCTAACCTAACCTAACCTAACCTAACCTAACCTAACCTAACCTAACCTAACCTAACCTAACCTAACCTAACCTAACCTAACCTAACCTAACCTAACCTAACCTAACCTAACCTAACCTAACCTAACCTAACCTAACCTAACCTAACCTAACCTAACCTAACCTAACCTAACCTAACCTAACCTAACCTAACCTAACCTAACCTAACCTAACCTAACCTAACCTAACCTAACCTAACCTAACCTAACCTAACCTAACCTAACCTAACCTAACCTAACCTAACCTAACCTAACCTAACCTAACCTAACCTAACCTAACCTAACCTAACCTAACCTAACCTAACCTAACCTAACCTAACCTAACCTAACCTAACCTAACCTAACCTAACCTAACCTAACCTAACCTAACCTAACCTAACCTAACCTAACCTAACCTAACCTAACCTAACCTAACCTAACCTAACCTAACCTAACCTAACCTAACCTAACCTAACCTAACCTAACCTAACCTAACCTAACCTAACCTAACCTAACCTAACCTAACCTAACCTAACCTAACCTAACCTAACCTAACCTAACCTAACCTAACCTAACCTAACCTAACCTAACCTAACCTAACCTAACCTAACCTAACCTAACCTAACCTAACCTAACCTAACCTAACCTAACCTAACCTAACCTAACCTAACCTAACCTAACCTAACCTAACCTAACCTAACCTAACCTAACCTAACCTAACCTAACCTAACCTAACCTAACCTAACCTAACCTAACCTAACCTAACCTAACCTAACCTAACCTAACCTAACCTAACCTAACCTAACCTAACCTAACCTAACCTAACCTAACCTAACCTAACCTAACCTAACCTAACCTAACCTAACCTAACCTAACCTAACCTAACCTAACCTAACCTAACCTAACCTAACCTAACCTAACCTAACCTAACCTAACCTAACCTAACCTAACCTAACCTAACCTAACCTAACCTAACCTAACCTAACCTAACCTAACCTAACCTAACCTAACCTAACCTAACCTAACCTAACCTAACCTAACCTAACCTAACCTAACCTAACCTAACCTAACCTAACCTAACCTAACCTAACCTAACCTAACCTAACCTAACCTAACCTAACCTAACCTAACCTAACCTAACCTAACCTAACCTAACCTAACCTAACCTAACCTAACCTAACCTAACCTAACCTAACCTAACCTAACCTAACCTAACCTAACCTAACCTAACCTAACCTAACCTAACCTAACCTAACCTAACCTAACCTAACCTAACCTAACCTAACCTAACCTAACCTAACCTAACCTAACCTAACCTAACCTAACCTAACCTAACCTAACCTAACCTAACCTAACCTAACCTAACCTAACCTAACCTAACCTAACCTAACCTAACCTAACCTAACCTAACCTAACCTAACCTAACCTAACCTAACCTAACCTAACCTAACCTAACCTAACCTAACCTAACCTAACCTAACCTAACCTAACCTAACCTAACCTAACCTAACCTAACCTAACCTAACCTAACCTAACCTAACCTAACCTAACCTAACCTAACCTAACCTAACCTAACCTAACCTAACCTAACCTAACCTAACCTAACCTAACCTAACCTAACCTAACCTAACCTAACCTAACCTAACCTAACCTAACCTAACCTAACCTAACCTAACCTAACCTAACCTAACCTAACCTAACCTAACCTAACCTAACCTAACCTAACCTAACCTAACCTAACCTAACCTAACCTAACCTAACCTAACCTAACCTAACCTAACCTAACCTAACCTAACCTAACCTAACCTAACCTAACCTAACCTAACCTAACCTAACCTAACCTAAC